>OVAF01000426.1:0-41857 GCA_900406245.1 Odontarrhena argentea | reverse complement strand
ATATATATATATATATATATATATATATATATATATATATATATATATATTTTTTTTATTAAAACTTAATACTGGTTACATAAATTTCAATCTAATAATAAAGTTATGGGAGAAAAAGAGAAAAAAAATACGTTGGATCAAAATTGTTGTGGTTTAGCTAAAACCGAACTTCAAACCAATTTTGATTTGGTTATGATTTGAATCCACATTTCAGAATAGTTTTTGTTTTGCTTGGTTCACTACGAATTTCGATCCGGGATTAAAAATTGAATTCAGTGATAATGAACTAATTATACCATTTTTGGCAAACAATTTAGCAATTTATTGATTCGACAAAATTTATGTATCTCAATATTAACGTACGATTCGGTTTTGGTATCGATGATTTCGGTTTCGTTTGAATCGGTGTATCCGGATTAAACATTTTGGAATCGAAACGAATACCGGTTCGATTCGAAGTAAACCGGATTAGGGGTCTCTCCAAACCACACGCCGTGATTCATCTCCTCCGCACCGCTCGAATTTTTGAGTCTCTCTCTTGGTCGGCGGTAAAATGGTTAGTCTGTTTCTTCCATTTTCTCCGGCGAGTTATCGATTGAGTATCTTACCCAAACTATCATTTCTCGGGACGTATCCTTCTCTGCGATTACAAAAATATCAAAATCTTAAGCTTAAATCCAAAACACAGCCTTTCTCTTTAATATCTCTTTCGTCTTCGAACATTATTCTAAGGACTCGCTTTCATTCAAGTGGAACTAGAATGTCTTCCTTACCCAGAAACGAAAGTTCCAAGCTTGATGATAATTTGGTTGTTCTGGGGATTGAAACGAGCTGTGACGATACTGCTGCTGCTGTCGTAAGCTTACTCAATCACATTTTGGTCGTTGTTGTCTTACTCAAGGATCACTGATATTAAAAGTTTTGATTTTTAGGTAAGAGGGAATGGTGAAATTCTAAGTCAAGTCATTTCTTCTCAGGTAATGGCATGCATTTTGATGTTTACAAGACTCACCTATATTTCACTTTCGTTTTCATCTGTTCTGATCTTGATTTTGGCGAGATTAAGGCAGAATTGCTAGCTCAATATGGAGGAGTTGCTCCTAAGCAGGCTGAAGAAGCACATTCTCGGGTTATCGATAAGGTAATATAGACATTTTCCTTAGCACAAAGCATTGCCAGCCTAGACTCATTTGTTTCCTTAGCTGTTGGTTGAAAGAAATGTGTATTCATCGGTTGTAGGTCGTGCAAGACGCGCTTGATCAAGCCAATTTAACCGAGAAGGATCTCTCTGCTGTTGCTGTTACCATTGGACCTGGTTTGAGTCTCTGTCTACGCGGTAAGTTGGAGGAAATAGTCTTCACTCTTGCATTTTGTATTAATAAGTGTCATAAGAGGACTAAAGTAGAAATTTTTCTTTTTGAGTCATACAGTTGGTGTACAGAAGGCTCGTAGAGTTGCTGGTAGCTTCAATCTTCCAATTGTCGGGGTGCATCATATGGAAGCTCATGCCCTTGTAGCGAGGTATTTGCTTAATGGGCTGCTTTTATGTGCTTAATTGCATATGAGATTTGTAAACTTTTTATCAGCTTTTAATTTATCTTTGTAGATTAGCGGAACGGGAATTAAGTTTTCCTTTCATGGCATTGCTTATATCAGGTATTTGTAGTGAAACCAATTTTGAAAGGGGCTTTAAATTTCTAAACAAACCAACGTTGTGTTTTGGTGTAGGAGGGCACAATATTATAGTTCTTGCTCATAAGCTTGGTCAATACACACAGCTTGGGACTACAGTAGATGATGCTATAGGCGAGGCATTTGACAAGACAGCAAAATGGCTCGGCCTTGATTTGCGGAGAAGTGGTGGACCAGCTGTCGAAGAACTTGCTCTGGAGGGTGATGCTAAGTCTGTCAAGTTTAATGTAAGTGAATCTACTTTACACATTGGTTACTGACTTAATTTTCTTGACCTACTCAACATCCATATGATTTATGTTCTGTTGCTACTTTGTTTTTCAGGTTCCAATGAAACAGCATAAAAGTTGCAACTTTTCATATGCTGGTTTGAAGACACAAGTGAGGCTAGCCATTGAAGCCAAAGAAATGTAACGTTTAAGATAGTTAGATATTATAAAATTAGCTTCTACAATTGTTTATCCGAGCTGTGCCACATATCATGAAGCTTGTGTTAAAGAAGTAATGGTCATTTTGCTGGATGTGCAGTGATGCTAAATGTCCTGTCTCTTCTGCAACAAGCGAGGACAGAAAAAAACGAGCAGATATCGCTGCTTCTTTCCAGGTAGAAATCAGTCTGTGGTTTTAATGTTCATTGTAAAATAATTATTACTAAATTTACTCAGTTTATATGAACCAGCGAGTAGCCGTCTTGCATCTGGAGGAAAAGTGTGAGCGAGCAATAGACTGGGCACTAAAACTCGAGCCTTCGATAAAGCATATGGTGAGACTCAAATGTAGAAAAACACCGCTGTTTTGCTTGACTGCTGATCTTGGCTTTCACTTTCTTGTGTCTTCAGGTAGTCTCTGGTGGTGTGGCTTCAAATCAGTGTGTGCGGTCTCGACTCAATAACATTGTTGAAAACAAAAACTTGAAACTTGTTTGCCCTCCTCCTAGCCTTTGCACAGACAATGGTAATTAGACTCTAAGATTCTCCTGCTGATCAGATTAGAGAAAAATTTTACAATTCAGTAATCTCTGTAGGAGTAATGGTGGCTTGGACTGGTCTTGAGCATTTTCGTGTAGGAAGATTCGATCCACCTCCACCTGCAAGCGAACCTGATGATTACTTGGTACTTTCTGTAAACAAACCTCGATACTTAAAAAGACGAAATGATTGAAATTTTCTGCTTAATGCTTCTGTTTCATTAAATTTTTAGTATGATATTCGACCGAGATGGCCTCTTGGAGAAGAACACGCAGAAGGAAAAAGCGAAGCTCGGTCTATGAGAACAGCGCGGATTCACCCGTCACTTACTTCAATCATCAGAGCAGATTCTCTTCAACAACAAACATAGCAATAAAGATCCAAATCTTGTATCTTCCTCTGTTTCTCAATGTAACTAACCTTTCAAACAAACACTTATCCGGTTAATTTAAAAAAATCAATTTTCATTAAACCCAATGGTTTACCTCCTAATCCGGTTTGCATTTTTACTTATTAATGGCGCCAATATTCTTCACTCTGATCGGAGAAAATCGCCGGCTACACTCATGGAGATATCGAGACTTCCGTTGTCGTCTACGATTAGAGGAAAGCTCATCTCCGCCGGTTACACTTCTCTATCCTCGATTTCTTCAGTCTCTTCCACTGTTCTCGCTCGAGGTTCAATTTCTTCTTTTTACGGAAATAAACTTTGGGTCGAAATCGATAAATTTCTTGAATCATTTCATGATTATACTGCAATTGATTGTTGATAGAAATTTAGGGTTTATATTGCAGATGTGAATATCACAGAGGAGGAAGCTTTTGATGTTTTGAAAATGGCTAATCAAATCACTGGATCTAGTTCTTCTAATGGAAGCAGCCTTTTGATAAATGGTGATTTTGATGAATTTTTTTTTTGGATTTACTAATTTTGGTTTTCATTCACTGATTTTGGAATTTTAAACTGAACAAAGGAGCTAAGAATGCTTGGGATATGCTTCATGAGGAAGAATCGTTGCCGCGGATTACTACGTCTTGTTCTGATCTTGATACTATCTTGGGTGGTGGAATAAGTTGTAGAGATGTTACTGAGATTGGTAAAGTCATCTCTATTGTTTCTTTCTCTGGTCTTGTCTTGCTAGTACAAGACACTGTGGTTGATCTTTTGCTAATGTTCTGCAGGTGGAGTCCCGGGGATTGGCAAGACGCAGATTGGGTAAAATCCGCTTCATCATGTTTCCTCTGCTTGCTTATCGGGTTTTTTTCTCTTTCGGTTAACTTCAGTTTGGTTTCAGGATACAACTCTCTGTGAATGTTCAGATTCCTCGTGAGTTTGGTGGCCTTGGAGGGAAAGCAATATATATCGGTATGTTTCTCTAGTAATGATGATTGGTCAATTCTTTGATTGTTGATGCTTTAAGTTCCCGAGTTCTGTATGGTACAGATACAGAAGGTAGCTTCATGGTGGAGCGTGCTTTACAGATCGCAGAAGCTTGTGTAGAGGACATGGAAGAATACACGGGATACATGCATAAACATTTTAAAGCGAATCAAGTACAAATGAAACCCAAAGATATCTTGGAGAACATATACTATTTCCGTGTCTGCAGTTACACCGAGCAAATCGCGTTGGTCAATCATCTTGACAAGTTCATTTCTGAAAATAAAGATGTAGGTATAAAGAATTTAAGTACATCTCTGAAATCCATTGATTTCTCTGTTGCAAGAATATTGAAACACAGGTTAATAATCACTGAAACTCTCTTTTATCTATTTATGATTGCAGGTTAAAGTAGTAATCGTAGACAGTATCACGTTTCATTTCCGTCAGGACTTTGAAGATCTAGCTCAAAGGACCCGAGTGCTCAGCGAAATGGCTCTAAAGTTTATGAAGCTTGCCAAAAAGTTCTCACTTGCTGTAAGCATTGACCTAATTCACAATACTTCCTCTACTTACCCCGGATTAGCTTAAGTAGAGGCCATTATGAGCTCCATAATTAAATTTGTATTATCCTATCAGGTTGTGTTATTAAACCAGGTGACCACAAAGTACACTGAAGGCTCGTTTCAGTTAGCTCTTGCATTAGGTGACGAAAATCAAAATCTAACCATCTGTATCTGAACATGATTCCTTTGTTGTGATTCTTAACATTCAATTTCTGCTGTTTTCAGGCGATAGCTGGTCTCATTCGTGCACCAACCGAGTCATTTTGTATTGGAACGGTAATGAACGTTACGCTTACATCGATAAATCCCCTTCACTACCATCAGCTTCTGCTTCATACACTGTAACCAGTAGAGGGCTAAGAAACTCTTCCTCAAGCAGCAAGCGAGTCAAGATGATGTAAAAGAGTAAAGACACATGTATAATAGATTAAGTTTCACGACGGATGGTATTACCCATAAAGCCGAAAAGCTTAAAAGAATTAATCTGGATTAAAACACTCCCTATTTTTTCTTTTTTATCTTCTCCTATGGTCAAATAAAAATATTACAGAGATTCCAAGAAATGAATACACAGAAAGAGTCGTGTCATCGTCATCAACAACTTTGGTTCCATCATTTTTCAAGTTTAGAAATCATATTTAGTTCTTCCACTACCTAGGACAAGACACAACATATCAGAAATGCTCAAAGTAGATTTGTAGAAGTTCCATGCCTCTAGCATTAAACGTTTTCTTGAACCTTTGAAGTGAACGATCTGCAAATCGAAAAAATGATGAATGATTGTTGTGTATATATATACATCTGTGCTAGTTTAATGGCCTAGGGGTTTAGATTACCTTGACATCTAATGGCATGCCATGAAACTGACCAGCACCTTCAGGAGGTGTCCAGTTGTATAAAGCACATGGCAAAAATAGCACTGAAGCTCCAGCTATATCTTGTGTGAAAGCTTGCGGTTTTGTAAGTCTCTTTGCATCAAATGAAGGATGAGATTTAACAACCCATACTAGAGCCAATTGATCACCAAGCATACGTGAAGCTTTCATATATCTGGTTTTGTAAGCTTTTAGAACTCCTTCAAGAAAAACTTTAGCCCTGCATCAGATCACATGAAGTTCAAAGTCAGTCCCAAGGTTCAGATACTGAATCCAAAGAGACAGGTGTTTCTTTAACCGTAAGAGATTTTGATTCTATTAAACGAGGAGAGAAGAGAAAATTGCAAACCTTAGGATCCCTTCACGTGTGCCTCTAACTGCTATAAATCCTGAATTCAGCGGCTGATCTTTATTGTTTCTGAATGTGAGTGCTAAATGAAAGTTTGGATGCTTCTCAAATATAGTCCCAACGTTATCAACCACAGCTATATCAGAATCAGTGAAGATATAGTGGTTTATTCCACCATCATCCTTCTCGAGCTTCATCTCAAGAAATGTCTGCAAAAGCCATTTTTTAATAAGAAACATGACCAAATGAGCATTCCCATACACTCTCTACAAGACAATTATTTCCCTTAAAACCCTTTCCCTGATGGGAAAAAAATCAAAAACCAGTTGGATTCTCAGATAAATGAAATACCAAAGATATAGGCAGATAACCGATATAACCAAATGTATTCTACCTAGGTAGCAGTGCGATTTTGCTCTTACAATGTAAGACCTGATTCTTTGAAGCATCAGATTACCCCGTGAGTAATCTCCTCGAATAGGCTGTAGCATCACATTGTTTTGTTGGATAGAGAGATCAGAAGCTGGATCAGTTAATATGACAACGTTGCTCTTCGGCATAGTCACCTAAGAAAAACATATTTTTTCCAGTATGAATCAGTCTTCAAGATAAACAGAACAAACACAGGAGCTAAAAAATCACTAAAAACCTCGAATTCTAGGGGACAAGTTACCTGAATGAAATTGGCGAATGCGTTTAACACTGCCATTGACCTCTCTGGCTTACTGTAGCTAACCTTCCCGACAACAGAAACCGATTTAGCATTATCGAGCGCAGTGTTATAAACAGTAAACACCGTGACAAACGAAACACCATTTCCAGCACCAGGAGAAGCTACACTCTTAGTCCTATTGAGAGCCTTGGTGCCTAAAAGTCACACCAATACACCATTTGCATCAAAACACAGTTCCTAAAATTCCACTGATGGTTTAATAACAATGAAGCTAAACAATGGCTAAGTGTATGATCTATCTATCTCATTCAAATAGTTATAAATCTGAGATCCATAGTTTCTTGAACACACTAATCGAAGATTGTAACTCAGCTTGTAGCAAAATCTAGCTAACCTCGGCAATGTAAGCGATCAGGTAAGCCTTGTCCAGCAGCAGGAACAAGCACGATATGATCTAATTTCTTGCTACGGCTGCTTTTAAATTCGTTCCTCGCCGAATCCGAAGAGAAATCAAAAACTGAATAGAGATGAGGAAGAAGAAAGAGCACCGGAATAAGCAAGAGAAGCCGTCGCCATCCACTACACGATCTCATACTCCGATAATCTCTCCGAGTAACCATCGATCCTACAGAGAAAAATTTATCACCGTCCTTCTTGCTAATTTGCAATCGCCGATCAACAAAGAAAATTCAGTGTCTCAGAATCGGCGAGAGAATTACAAACTACCTGACGTTTTCTTTCACTATGATCCAACAGTATGCTGTTTTGGTTTAATTTTAACCGGATTCACGATTTTGAACCGGTGAAATTAATAAGCAATTTCTCTTTCTCGTTCGTTGTGTGAATACTGAGTAGCCAATGTATAACACGAGTCGGTTTCTTCGTCTTCGTCTTCTACCTCTAAGCTTGAGCAATTGTATCTTCTCGAAATCTTCTCCTGTTTCATCTTTCATGGATGCTTACGGGAATCTCAATTCTTCCAATAAACCTGCGTTCTCTTCCTTCGCTCAATCCAGTAGAAGGTGAGTTGGCTTTTTCACATTACACGAAATCCAGAATCCATGAGGTTTAGTATCGATTCAGTTTTGGTTTCCGATTGAATTAGCGGCGGTAGAGGAAGAGGAAATGAGAGAGATAACGATCGACGGAGACCTCAGGGACGTGGCGGCGGCGGAGGAGGCGGTAAAGATAGAATTGATGCACTTGGAAGACTCTTGTAAGTTTCGATCATTGTGAGTTACTGTAGATATTTTAGGTTTGATTTAAATTGAATCTCTTTTGGATTGTAATCAGGACTCGAATCTTGAGACATATGGCTACAGAGCTGAGTTTGAACATGAGAGGTGATGGTTTTGTGAAAGTTGATGATTTGCTTAAGCTGAATTTGAAAACTACTGCGAATGTTCAATTGAAGTCGCACACCATTGATGAAATCAAAGAGGTCAGTGTTTTCATTGGCTTTCACTGTACGAGCGTGTTGATTTGAGTGGTTTGGGTATGATTTGGTCTGGTGTTGCTAAAATGCAGGCAGTGAGAAGGGACAATAAGCAACGATTTAGCCTCGTAGAAGAGAATGGAGAGCTCTTGATTCGTGCAAACCAAGGCCACTCGATCACGGTAATGAATATTAAGCATTTGGTCGATTTCTAGGATTTATCTCATTTGATAGATTGTGTTGAAAAGTTGAGGCCTTTCTGTGCAGACGGTTGAATCCGAAAAGTTACTTAAACCAATATTGTCCGCGGAAGAAGTTCCAGGTAAAAGCAGTACTAGGACGCGTACCTCTGACTTGTGTTCTGTTTCAGATAGTTGTTTATAGTCGTCTGAATTTTTGTGATGGCAGTGTGTGTACATGGAACTTATAGGAAGAATTTGGAATCAATCTTAGCATCGGGATTAAAGCGTATGAATAGACTGCACGTTCATTTCTCTTGTGGCTTGCCAACAGATGGTGATGTGATAAGTGGTAAGAATTTGGTCATGTCCTAGTTCCTACATACTTTGCATATGCACATTTATCTGATTCCAAATCGACATGGTTTTCTGTAGGAATGAGAGGGAATGTCAATGTCATCATCTTCCTCGACATCAAGAAAGCTCTTGAAGGTACATTACCTAGCTACGAGAATTCATTTTTTCCTCGTTTTATCAATTGCGTTGCACTCTTCAAAGGTTTGAACATTTTGGTTTTACTTCTGTTTTTCTTTCTAGATGGGATCGTTTTCTACATGTCAGACAACAAAGTGATTTTGACTGAAGGCATTGATGGTGTAGTGCCTGTCGCTTATATCCAGAAGATCGAGTCATGGCCTGATCGGCAATCTATACCATTTTGATTTATGTTGTTCATGACATTCATTGTAGCATGTCGAAATCTATTCATTGAGACATGACAAAGCTGAGTTTAATTATTAATCTCTTCAATGGTTGCACAAGACTATGTTGATTGTGTATTCAAAATACATGGGAACATAAAGAGATCTTTTGATACTTAGACTGATAAAAGGAAGAGAGAATAAGAAATTTCAGATAATCTATTAAACACATAAAGTTCCTTGAAAAAGATCAAAATCTCAATGTAGGTTAACAAGAACAAAAAAAAGCTAAACGAGATTTAATCCAGTGCAGTGCATTTCAATAGAAATGTAGTATTCTTGAAGTCCTTTGCTTAATTCCATGCTCTTAAGCCACAAGAGTACTGGCAGTAGTAGACTCGCTGCAATACATCGCAAAATCAAGACATGTATCAGAATCTGTATCTTCAAAATGAACCCATTTTTTCAAAAATGTTGAGTTAAAGTGTACTTACTATTTCCAGACTGGTGGAAGCTTCTTGGTCTTCTTGTAGTAACGGGCAAGACGGTGGATCCTGCTCTCCACAAGAATCAACCTAAATTTGGAGTCCTTGTCTTTCCTGTTCCTCTCCAAATGCTTGCGGATAGCAACTGCTTTCTTGATCAAGTGGTATAGATCCTCAGGAATCTCAGGAGCAAGACCTTTTTGGACAAAAATGATACAAATCAAGGCCTTTGAAGTTCCCTATATAGAGATGACAGATACAATAACCGGGGTTAAAGACAAACCGTGAGCTTTGAGAATACGCAAGATCTTGTTTCCAGTAACACTCTTCACTTGAGGGATACCGTGAGAATCACGAAGAATCACACCAATCTGAGATGGAGTCAAACCCTTCTTCGCAAACTTGCAAATCGACTCATCAACCTGTTCAATAACCCATGAAATGATCAGAATAAGTAATCACTATGGAACCAAATTTCCTAAAAATGAGTCAAGAATCTTCAAAATCACAAAGTTCCAGAGCTGTAAAAACTAACAATCCAACTATTCCAAAATCTTCCAAAGTTCTGGTCTTAATACTAAAAGCAATGAAGATGCAACTCAAACCAATGAAGCCTAACATCAAAAACTAAGATTTGTAAGAAATCTTACATCTTGTGCTGTGGTCTTGAGCCACGTGGGTGGTGACCTCTTGTAGGGCAAAGCAGAAGCTGAGATACCCTTACTACAGAACACGAAATCAAAACAAGACGAGATCAGAACCTATTACAAGAAGGATCTACATAACTGTAACAATGTATGAATCGAATCGAATGAAGAAGAGATGGAAAGATTGACGAACCCTCCACTGTGCATACGACCCATGGTGACAAATTAGGGTTCACGGAGAGCTTCTTCACTGGTTTCGCTGAGATCGTTTCTGCTTCGCGGCGAAAGAGAATTTATATAAACCCTAATTTAGTGTTATGTATCGTTGTTGAGCTCAGTGTCATTTGTGAAAAGCCCATGAAGTGATAATAAAAATCCATTCTCTTTATCTTTTTTCACTTCAATAGTGCCCATTTTCTCTTTCTCCTTTTTCTTGTTTACCACAATAAAGCCCATCATCTAAAAATTCAAAGACCTCAGTTTTTTCGAATTAGAAGATTAAATCAGATTTCGGTTTGATTCGAGATTTTTAGATTTACGTTCCAAAGTAAAATGTCAATTTATATTAATGGTTAAATTTGGTTTAGTTTCAATAGATGTTACTCAAATATTTCTCATTTTTATATTAAATTGATTCTGCCGCATCATTTTTTTTGAATTATTCATATAAAGTTTGTATAAAGTTTAAAAGACAAAAATGCTCAGAGCCCAGATTTACTAAGCAAACCATATAATTCATCTATGTACTTCCATGGATTTCTGACATAACTTTGCGAAACTTTTGATTTATTGCTTCTTTCTCATATGAGTTTCATCAACTGGATGATGGTGACCAAAATAGTGGTGTGATGAAGAAACAATAATTTTCCAAGTTACTTGAGATCAGATTTCCGAAGAAAAACTAGAACTAAAAACTAAATTATTTTTTGATTCAAACAAAGTAGTGTAAAAATGCAGTTTGGATTTGTTTCAGAATGTTAATTTCTCATCTCTCCTTTTTAGCGATCAAGAATTGAATTTGTACATATCATTCACGAAATTAATATTGAGCTAATTTAAAAAAGTTCATTAAATTTATTTAATAGATTTTTCATTCGAGATTCTAATCGCAAGAATTTAATAAATGGTATTTTATGTTCAAATTCAATAACGTTCCCCTTAGTGATATCGATCACTTCAATTGTTTCAAAAAAAAAAAACTATCTTCATAAATTTCTTCAATTCTCAAGTGATCGTTTTCATCATTTTTCTTAACTAAAAAAATATTTATTACATCACTTTTCTAATACATTATGGAAAATATAATCATTTAAAAGTTTAGCCTTAAACACATAAAAAAAAAAAACTCAAAGTCTCGGTATCTCACATATTATCAGTGAAGAATTACACGATATTCGAGTTGTAATTCCAGTTAATGGTAGAGAGTTTTGCGATTGCATGTGTTAATCACCATAGATTGTAACCCACCTTTAGAGTATTCTAGTTGGCCAATGGGATATCTTTTTCTATACAAGTTTGTCTAAAAAGTTGCAATTATGCATATGCTTAAAGTTGGAATTAGTCTTTTAAGTTGTCTAATTATCAGTACCTTTAATGTATTGTTTATTATTATTGTTATAACATACTGTCAGAAATCTTAAACAGCATATCAAGAAATTCAATGTCGTAGTAGAGAGAAAGGTTTAGGAAAACTCAAGAATATAAGAGTGTGAGAACCGTGAAAGCAAAAGAGAAAACTTGTAAGGATATGTATTGTCGATGAGATTAATATTTAGTTCAATTAAAGTGAACATTTGTCTCGATCACGTGATTTCTTATAAGCACCAATATATAAAATATCATTTAGTTAGTTATATAGTGTATGCTTTTAAAAAACATTATACTTTAATCTTGTCTTCGACTTGCTTGGTTTGTTGTGGTCTCCAATGATACTATAGGGTTCCGTGATGCAGACATGATATATCTTTTTTTTTATTCAAGATATATCATTCAGATTCAGTCCTTATACTTGGATCATCTACAAGAGAAATCATCACACGTTATAAAAAAACCAGACTGTCCCATTTTTGTTTTGATGCATGAGTACGATGTTTCATATATCGTTACAAAAAACATCAAAATTAGAAATGAATAATTGTTATACGTTTTTTTTCTTCTTTTGTATGAATAATTGTATATGTTGGTAGTTGGTACTTGGTAGGCACCGATTTATCATTCTTGTTTTGTTTTTCAGCAAATCTATGTATTTTGTTTTCTTATATATCGTGTCTATTTTTGAGTGGATTTCTAAACTATGTTTTTTTTCCCCTCTTCTCGTAAATTAAGACGTTGAAAATCGAAACTCATGTGTGTTCGATGTTTACTTAGATCTAAAATATTGGTCCAACAATATATATACGCGTGCCAATTAATTATTAGATGTTATAATATGCAAATTATATTAATAACTAAGTTGTCACATATTTCAACATTTTAATTCACATTTGTGTTAACTCGTTAAGCAATACTGTAACTACAGTAAATAAGAAGTTTTTTTATTTTATTTTGTCATATTAGTATAGAAAGATAATGTCCACTACAAAAAATTCCACAACCTGAATAATTACATTATTAAATTGAGAAATTTCAAATATAAAAAAGTAAGATTTGATGTATTTCTTCTGTCTCACCTAACACGGGAAGACAAAAACGATGTAGTGTCCATGATCGAGCACAGACATTATGTAAGTAAGATAATGATTACAATATATTAATAATTAATAAGTGAAAGGTACAAATTCTGCCAAAGAAACAAAAACTTAAAAATATGAAATCTGAAGTATCAGTCTCAATATCCCTTGAGTTTTTACACGTTTAAAAATATGAAATCTGAAGTATCAGTCTCAATATCCCTTGAGTTTTTACACTTAAACGTGTTCTCGTATTCTCAATCTTTTGTCTCGCTTCTTTCCTCGAACGGCGATGTCAATAAGTTGAGAAGCGTTCTTATCGACATTCGTAGTCTTCTAGAATCCTTCTCCTATATATCTTTCTTCTTTGTACCTCGCTCGGCAAATGGTCAAATGACTCAAATATGTATGTCGATGCCTTGCTAAGTCTGCTCGTTTGTCTTTGTAAACTTCTGCTTTGAACTATCTAATTGAATTTGTGGTTTGTCCAAAAAAAAAAAAAAGTCTCCGAAATTGTATTTGTGAATTCGTCGATCTTGTATCACTCCTTAATTTTAATAAAAGTTTGAATGATAAACAAAAAGATATTTGATTATAGAGTAAATAATTAAATATTTCAACTTAGGTGATATTTATTTTTGTTCACATAGTTGACAACTGTATGCCATTCGTCCCACAACGATATATCATAATCTTTCAACTCAATAGCATATAGTATAAAGTAACATATACTATTAGATCATAATGTTTTACCTCAATGCATGTCACATCGTTAAAATTTTAACATTTTATTCAATAATTGAAGACTAGTAAAACTCGTGAAGAGGTATATATCCGTACATCAAAAATATTTGCCAACAGATTAGATCAATATTTTATACTTTTTCCGATTTATACTTTGTTACATTTAGTAGATGTACGTATTGCAACTTGCTAAAAAAAAAATAGTTTTTTAAACTGAGTTTTATTGTATAATATAGGCATAAAAACTAGAGTAAATCATTTCCAATGAATGTGTAACTTAGATGTCAACTATATGAAATCATATAGAGAATTGACTACACTAATTAACTTATTAATGGACACTTTACTTTTGATAATTCTCATTATCACTCATGCCACAATGATTTTAATTTCCTCTCTTTACAAACACACATATCATATATCATCCACCACACCACTACCCACAAAATGTAACAAGTTACAAGAGATAATGGAATATCTTAAGTAGCTCTATATAGCCTTTTTACTTTATATATTCTCTTGCTTTATGTCTTTCTTGAGTTTCTGTAAATTCACATGTTAACACTTAGATGAGATTGAGGTGTTGGTCCATGTACCTTTTGATATGACCAAATCAAGAAGATAGCAAAACATAAACTCAAAGAGAAGTTCACATGTTTTTTCAAAAATTTAACTTATTTTTTTATAAATGATTTTAAAAAAATTTGGTTCACATGTTGCTTCTATTGACTTGCCTCCATCATCTTGCTTTGTCCCATTTGATGTACTCTTAGCCCCATGCCTCTTGGATGCCTTTTTATCTTTTTATATTTCTAAAATATAAGCTATTCTTGTTTTATTCATGTAACAATTATTTGTCATCAGATATAGTAATTTAATGGAATAATGTTAAGAAACCCCATTTATCTTTGTACCTTATTCCTCATATGAAACTTATAAAAGCTGATTATCAGGTTATTGTACATATCATAGCTAAGGGTAATATTCACTATTTACTGACAATCATCTGAAAATCAAGTTCAGACTCTAATTTTATTATAATTTAGATTTTTATTCATATTTTAAAAACTCAAGTTAAACAGATACAAAAAATACCAAATTAATCAAAATCCAAATTAAACATTCTTTTAAAGTTTCCATATATCACTAGATTTATCTTCATATGGAATTAATGAATGAGTTATGAATTTAATATATTTTGTTTTCTTTGGACCGTTACGAAAAACATGTATCAAATCAACTGAAATCAAAGTTAAAACATTTTTCTGTTTCTCTGTAAATTTTTTCATGGATTATGGAATAAATGAGAGTCTTCTTTTCATAGTGGAATGAATAATGATTTTTATGAATCTGGTAATATTAGAGATGAGTGTTGAAACACCTCTTACTTTAATGGAGATATGTAAAGTTAAAACAATGATATGCAGAGTACCATTTTCATAGCTGGTGCACTGAAAAAGAAACAACTTTACTTACCATTAAATCTAGAGAGAGTTGTATCATTTTCAATTTTGAAAAAAAAAGCTAGATTCGCCTAACTATATTATTGTTCTTCTCTGAAAAGTCTTTAAAAAGGAATCTTTACCGTATAAAGTACAAAAATAAAATTTTGACAAAGAAAAATAAAATTCGTGGACTTGTCAGATTTGTAATTCTAGTAATTTTCTTTTTCTTCATCAAAAACATCAAATCAAAAACATTTTACAAAGGCAATTAAAGCTAATACTTCCTTGTCTATTTCATGATGTTGAATGCATGACTTTTGAAAAATAGCAAGATGTTTAATGTGACCATATTGGCATATTCTATTGACTAAACTAATAAGAAATCATTTATTATCATCTATATAAGAACAAATTAATGTATAGTCGTAGTATTTTGAAACAAAGAAAATGACACACAATACATTAAAGAAAATCAAAACATATCTTAAACACATCTTAATATAAAAGGGAGAAAATACAACCCTCATTTGACTATATTAATTTCGATAATAAATTTTTTCGGTCACGATTAATTTCGATAAATAATATGTGAAAATGTGTTATGCGCTAAAACAATAAATATAGACTCTCAGAAACCGCTCGTAATTAAATATTTCCGTAGTAATGCAAAGCTAATGATATTTTATAAAAATCTTTTACATACTAGTTAAACTAACTTTTGTTTTGTTTATTTAAGTTCATCATCTCATTCTACAGATATTTCTTTTAATTTCTTGTTCTATCATATTGTGGTCCACAACTTTTCAAGAATAAACAAAACCCAAACCCATCAATCTCTAAACATAAAAGACTTACACTATTCAAATACGAAAAATCCAAATCTTCACCTTCAAAACCCCAAAAAAGAGAGAGTCATTTTCTTCCTCTTCACACACACAAAACACACACACCTCTCTCTCTCTCTCTTCTCTCATGGCCTCTCAACTCTCACTCTCCCTAATCCTCTTCTTCATCATCTTCCTATTCCTTTCTCCTTCACTATCTTCTTCCTCAGAGCTCAACATTCTCCTCAACATCAAATCCTCTCTAGACCCACAAAACCGTTTCCTCACTTCATGGACTCCAAACAAAGACCCTTGCTCCTTCGACGGTGTTGCTTGCGATGGAAACCACCGTGTTGCCAACATTTCTCTTCAAGGAATGGGCTTAACCGGAACGATACCTCCTTCTATTGGTCTTCTCACTAGCTTAACCGGTTTATATCTTCATTTCAACTCCTTAACCGGTCAGATTCCTAAAGATATCTCCCATTTGCCTCTCCTCACTGATTTGTATCTTAATGTCAACAATCTTTCTGGTCTAATCCCTCCTCAGATTGGTAACTTAAACAATCTTCAAGGTTAGTCTCTTTTATTGTGCATGTGTTCTTGATTAGTCTTTAATCATTACTACTTTCATTTATTGTACTAAAAAAGATCTTAAGTGGGTCAAAGACAAGTTTAGTTTTTATTGAATTATTACTTAAAATAAATTTAACTCTTACCTAAAAGAACTATTTTTTTTGTTATAAGAAATCATTTAATCAGTGACACAATCAAGTTAATCATGTGTACTTCATTAGTAGTAAAAGGATCTTAAGTGGGTCAAGTTAAGTTTGGTTTTAATTAAATTAATTAGCTAAAAAAGTTTAGGTCTTAAATTAAAGAAGTGTTTTTGGTTTCTATTTTTTATACTAATAATCATTTATTTTGCTCAATCAAAATTTTTGAAAATTGGGAAAATGACTCTTTTGTTTTAACCTCTTGTTCAACATTATTTTTTTTTCCCGAAAAACTAGGAAAACTCTTTTTTTTTCCCTTTTTCTTGATCTTCACTATCATTTTGTAAACCCCAAGAACTATTTTGTTTGAATTTTTGAAAATTAATAAACTCAACAAAAATTGCATGAATCCATAATATATTTTTGTTTTGTTGTTTTTGCAGTTGTTCAGTTATGTTACAACAAGTTAAGTGGAAGTATACCAACACAGTTAGGTTCTTTAAAGAAGATTACTGTTTTGGCTTTACAATATAATCAACTCTCTGGTGCCATTCCTGCGAGTTTAGGTGATCTTGATTCATTAACAAGACTTGATTTGAGCTTTAATGATCTCTTTGGTCCTGTTCCGGTTAAACTCGCCGGAGCTCCTTTGCTTGAAGTCCTTGACATTCGTAATAACTCTTTCTCCGGTTTTGTTCCCTCAGGTAACAATTCTGGCTTCCCTTAGATTCATAAATGCATCCTTTAGTTTGTTCAAAAGATTAGGAAGCAATCCGGTTTAGCCAAACCAAAACCCGATTCGAAGATTAAATAAATCGAACCAAACCGAATCGAAAGAGAAAATAGTTTTTTTTTTAAAAACCTCACTTTTGTTTGTAAATCTTTCAAATTAAAGAACCGGACCGGAACCAAACTTATTTCAAGATTGGTATATGATTTTCAAACCGAAAAACCGGATTTTTATAGTATTGTTAAAGATGGTTTGCTGAGTTGTTTTCTGATTTTTTGTTGTTGGTTTGTGAAGCATTGAAGAGGCTAAACAATGGATTCCAGTATTCAAACAATCATGGTTTATGTGGAGATGGTTTCTCGGATTTGGAACCTTGCACCGGTTCCAACAATCCATACTTAAACCGGCCTGACCCAACGAACCCAAAGAACTTCAAAACAACCGATGATGTGAAGCCAGAGTCTGCTGATTTACAAAAAAGTAATTGCAGTAACAACAATGGAGGCTGTTCATCAAAATCCTCAAAGTCTTCACCTGTGGGAGTCATCATGGGTTTAATAGGATCAATTCTTGCAGTAGCAATCTTTGGTGGCTCAATATTCACATGGTACAGAAGAAGAAAACAGAGGATTGGAAGCAGTCTTGATGCCATGGATAGTAGGATTAGCACTGAATATCACTTCAAAGAAGTTTCTAGAAGAAAAAGCTCTTCTCCTTTGATAAGCTTGGAGTATGCGAGCGGTTGGGATCCGTTAGGACGAGGACAGAGTAGTAACAACAACAGTGCATTGTCTCAAGAAGTGTTTGATAGCTTTATGTTCAATCTCGAGGAGATTGAGAGAGCTACTCAGAGCTTCTCTGAGATTAACTTGTTGGGGAAGAGTAATGTCTCTTCGGTTTATAAAGGTATCCTTAGAGATGGTTCTGTTGCTGCCATCAAATGTATTGCGAAATCGAGCTGTAAATCCGATGAATCTGAGTTTCTTAAAGGGTTGAAGATGCTTACAGTGTTGAAGCATGACAATTTAGTGAGGTTGAGAGGGTTCTGTTGCTCGAAAGGTCGCGGAGAATGTTTCCTCATTTACGAGTTTGTCCCCAATGGAAATCTTTTGCAGTATCTTGATGTGATAGATGAGAATGGAGAGGTTCTTGAATGGACAACTCGAGTTTCCATCATCAATGGAATCGCTAGAGGTTTGATTCTGTGACTTATTCTTTCGCAAACTAAACACCGTTAATGTATGTTGAATCTTATGTCTCTTTTTTCTTTCAGGCATTGTTTACTTACATGGAGAAAATGGGAACAAGCCTGCAATAGTTCACCAGAATCTATCAGCAGAGAAGATTCTCATTGATCATTGGTATAATCCTTCTCTTGCGGATTCCGGTCTTCACAAGCTTTTTACGGATGACATTGTTTTCTCGAAGCTCAAAGCAAGTGCTGCAATGGGATACTTAGCTCCTGAGTACATAACCACAGGAAGGTTCACTGATAAGAGCGACGTTTATGCCTTTGGAATGATTCTGCTTCAGATACTCAGTGGTAAAAGTAAAGTCAGACATCTGATGACCTTACAAGTTGTAGAGTCAGGAAGATTGAATGAAGAGTTCATAGATCCGAATCTTCGAAAGAACTTTCCGGAAGCAGAAGCGGCTCAGCTTGCAAGACTTGGTCTTCTCTGCACTCATGAATTCTCAAACCAGAGACCATCCATGGAAGATGTTATGCAAGAACTGAATAAACTCGCAGCAAGTTATTAGTTTTCCATTTAACAATATTGTCCAGGAATATAAGGCACACCAAGGATTCGACCACTATTCCTCTGATGTTAGTTTGGTTTAGGTTCTGTATATGGAATCCGAAATATCGGTTCATGGTGTAACAATCTTGTATCCTTGTAACTGTACTGATGTACTTAGGCTGTAAAAACAAGCAGTTTTCAGACATTTTAGGTGATCTTTGGTAAGCTTTTTTGCTACATTCGTTTGTTGCTCCAGAGTCCACACTAACCAAACATGTGAATCTGTTCTGACATTGTCTTCATTTTTTTTTTTTTGCTCCAGACTAACCAAACATGTGAATATGTTCAGTCATTGTCTTCACCTATGACTCTGTTTTGTTCTCCATTTGATGTATGGCGAGGAGTTGAAGAATAGCTTGTAAATACATAGCTGCACAATCATTTATCTACAACGTATTGGAAGCCTCCATGCTATCTACAAAGAACTCATGGACTCTTCCATCGAGCTCAATCCAACTACAACCAGGAAGTTTCTCTATCTTTCTTTCCTTCATCATCGTTCTAACTCTACGAACATCCTTCCACATTCCAAGACTAGCATACATGTTAGACAAAAGCACATAAGAACTCGGGTTGTAGCCAGCCTGCAAAATAAGGTGTTTCGCGACAAGCTCTCCCGTTTCAAACTCCTTGTGGTGACTACAAGCAGTGAGAAACGTTCTCCATATGACATCATTTGGCTCGATCGGCATTTCCTCTATTAAGATTTTGGCTAGCTCTATACTTCCTGACCTTGCTAGTAAGTCGACCATACATCCATAGTGTTGCAATCTTGGTTCTATCTTGTGTTTTCTCCTCATGAGCTCAAAGGAAAGAAGGCCTTCCTTCACTAGCCCAGAATGGCTGCAAGCATTTAAAACTCCAACAAAAGTGATATCGTCAGGTTTTATGGAGCGTCTCTCGACTTCCATGAGCATATTAAATGCTGATTCTCCAAGACCATGAATAGCTAACCCACCAATCATGGCATTCCAGTGATCAATACTTTTTTTTTTGATTCCATCGAAAACCGACATGGCGTGTTGTATACTTCCGCACTTCGAATACATATCAATAAGAGAAACACCGAGTTTTCCACCTAAAAGGAATTGTTTCTCAACAATGTACAAATGCATATCCTTGG
This sequence comes from Odontarrhena argentea, assembly GCA_900406245.1. Lineage (NCBI taxonomy): Eukaryota > Viridiplantae > Streptophyta > Magnoliopsida > Brassicales > Brassicaceae > Odontarrhena > Odontarrhena argentea. The sequence continues at coordinate 21,853 of OVAF01000426.1, read as the reverse complement.
CTTTAGATAACCTCCCAAGTTGAGCAACGGCAGAAAGAACTATCACCAAAGTCGTTTCATCCGGTGACAATCGACTCTCTTTTTCCATTTCGTTAAACATTTCAAGAGCTTCCAAATGATACCTGTTTTGAACATAACCAGCCATCATCGAGTTATACGCCACAACATCTCTCCGAGGCATTTGGTCAAACAAACTCCTCGCCTGATGAACAAAACCCAACTTCGCATACCCATCAACCATAGTAGCCCAAGTAACCACATCCCTTCTCGGCATCTTCTCAAACAACTCTTTCGCATCCTCGATCCTCCCGTGCTTAACATACCCATCGATCAACGAGTTCCACGAAATCAAATCCTTCTCCGGCATTTCATCAAACAGTTTCTTCGCTACATCAACTCCATCTTCTCTCTGAGCATATCCACTAATCATACAATTCCAAGTTATCAAATTCTTCATCTCCCTCGGCATCAAATCAAACAACTCACTCGCGGACTCAATCAATCCACATTTCACATACCCGTCAATCATCGAATTATACGAAACAGAGTCTCTCTGCGACATTCTATCGAATACTTGGCGTGCAAATCCTAAACAACCACATTTCAAATACATCCCAATCAAACAATTCTGCAGAAACAAATCAGACCAAATCCCAGTTTTTCTCAAAAACCCATGAATCTGCATCCCTTCCTTAACCAACCCTAATCTCGAACAAGCTTTCACAACCAAGGAAATCGAAAACTTATCCACAGAAACACCATTCTCGATCATCAAACAGAGCAAAAACAGAGCTTTTCTCGGATCAACTCCATGAGAATAAGACTTAATCACAGCATTCCATAGAAAAGGATCTTTGTTAGAACTACAACACACATGATAGTTGTGGAAGATAAAACGAGCGAATTCAGAGAGATACGAACTTTGAGAAGAGGCAAAAGCGAGAACGATTCGTGTAGTGAGATTTGGGTTTTTGATGAACCCATTTGTGATCAATCTCGCGTGGATTTTGTTGACGTCGTGTGAAGTTTTGCAGGTTTCGAGGAGTCTGATTGTGGGTGAAATCGAAAGGCATGGTTGATGATGATGAGAATGAGTGAAGACAAGCATCAGAGTTTGTTGGGTTGTTGTGTTTGGTGATAAAACGGATTGGGTTTAACGGCTATCTGTAGTTTACGGAAGGAATCAGCTAAACGGTGTCGCTTTGGTGTTTGCTTTACATATTACAAGTAGGCTACTTACTTATGGCCCAACTAAGTATTGTTTAGTCCACTATATAGATATGAGGCTATTTACTTAAAACCCAACAAGCTATTGTTAGTCCATGTTATGTTTGATTTGGTTAATTGAAGAGGTTAATTTTGGTGATTCTATCATAAATTGCAGATGAACCAACAAATACAAACGAAAATGGTCAGGGGTTTACAACAATTCGTGAGAATAGTTTAACAAAAGAAGAAAAATGATTCGGTTCAAACCTACTATGTTTTTTGGTTAGGTCATATTCACCCAAAAAATTTCGGATCTACTAAAGAAAAACGCCACCATATAATACTATTGCTATTTTTGAAGGCTTGAATTGGTAATGTATATCTTTGTGGTTTTTAGAGTAGATTTACTTGATTTATTTTCAAAGTAATTGACATTGATAATCGTTATTAAATATGTATTAAAGTGTAATCTAGTAGTATATTTTTGTCGGATCATTACACTTGTGAATGTGACTGTGTTGGTTTGTGATTAATCCATACCAAATGTTTAATTCATTTTCATAATTGAATAATACATTAGAGAAAAATATAACTCAATGTGAAAATGATATAATACATAGATTTGAAGTGAACATATGTAGCACTAGATGACCTACTATCATTATAGTTGAATGAAATACATTGGGAGAGGTGACCATAATGAAATCAAGTTCTAACTATATAAAGCGATATATGAATTTCTAAAAAAAAAAAAGCTTGTCTCCCTTAAACAATTTTTGTCTTCATTGTTTAACATTTGAATATGTTTTTAAGGTGGATTTTGTCATTTTGTTATATGCAAGAACTTAGTTGTCAAGATCAACTATTCATATTATTGAGATTATATATATAAAATAAAAAACATACCAAATATTGAGATAGAAAAGGTGTCGCAAGTTGGCGGATAATGGTTAATTGGTTATAGCCCAACCGATACCATCCTAGTTCTGGTCAATGACAAGTCTCTGAGATGTGATTATGATTATGTGTCTGTTCGTGATTAGTTCAGTTGTTTGATTATTTTCATAATTGAATAATATACTGGAGAGAAATTTAATTTTATTTTTCATATGAAAAGGATATAATACATTAATTTTAAGTGAACATTAGAGTCATTAACGTTGAATGAAATACATTAGAACGAGGGTAGAATCAAGCTATACTTAACATAAATCGATTATAAAAATCTAAGTTTTTTTCTCCTTGAAACAAAATAAAAGTTATTGTCTTTTTTGTTTGGAATTTGAGTATATTTCTATGGTGGATTTTATGATTTCATTATATGGAGAAGCTAAGTTATCAATAGCTAAGTTATGAATATCGGTTGTTCATATTATTGAGATTTATGATTATATATGATAAAAAAAAAAAAAAAACAAACATACCAAAGAATGAAATACAAACATATATTTTTTAGTTATTTTGTGGGGTTCATTGGAATTTTGAAGAATACAAGTATTACCATAGAATAGATAGTAACTTTCTATAACAATGTTTAAATAAAATCATTCACTTTCTCTTACGTACCATCTGCACTTTAAATAAACGAAGACATTAAATACACACAAAATAAGATTATAATTGGACTAACATTCGAGTTAAAAGTATATTCCTCTACACAAGTTACATCAAATTTTAAAAATTGAACTCCATTAAAATATGCTCGCCAGACAGATCTACAAGAACTAATATATGTGTTGAAAATAGAAAACTGATAGTGATAATAAGATATTGATAAGCAATTGAAGATGATAAGCATTGACTTACTCATAAGTCATAGTCACGATGGAGTGGTACGATATATCGTACATTTTTCTTCATTTATCAATTTGGTTTTATTTATAGTTGTAATATATTATAATGCAAAGTTGCAATTGAAAAATCATGTGTCCTTAATATAAAACTAAAGCGTAAATTTGTCGTTTACTCTAACAATTAATCTAATAAAAACTCAGGTCAACTTGAGGATTTTTTTTTTTTGGACAAACCAAGATTTTCATTAATTAAAAGTTGCAGACGTACACGAGATGAGATAAGCTAAAGCTGACATTGTCTAAACGGAGAATAAAAGATACATAGATAGAAGAAAAGGTTTCCAAGAGACAACGAAGGTCAAGTAGAACGCTTGTCAACTTGAGGATTTAATTAGCTTATAATTAAGAGTACTTTGGTAGATATTTGGTTTCCTACTTTTTTCAGGAGCCATGGTATTTGCATGTCTCTACCAAACTAGTAGTATTACAAGCTTAGCTTATTATTCGATTCATTTATAATAATGTTTTGGTACATACAGTAGAACCTCTATAAATTAATACTAGATAAATTAATACCTCGCTAAATTAATAATTTTTTCCGATCCCAAAATTGATTTTTCAACCAAATAACACCTCTATAAATTAATAATCTCGATAAATTAATAAAATATTGCAGTCCCAACATTATTAATTTATAGAGGTTTTACTGTAATACATGCACAAGTAATCTTATATACTTTGAAATTAATAGATTTCTTTGTCGGATTTTTGATTAGGTTATATCGGGCGTACATAAAAAAACCAAACCAAATTAGCCGGCGATGAAATTGCATTTATATGTTTGATGTTATCTTATAAACTTTTTTTATTATAAATTTGTTGGTTGGCACAAGGAAAGCGAGTGTCAAACAAAAACAAAAATTGAATCGTCATTAGGTTGAAATTAATAAGGCTTAAATCAAAGATTGAATATTAACAAAAAGAAAAAGAATTCAGAGATTGAAGTAGACCGTCTCATGTAATTATTCAAGTTGTTTCACTAAGTCCACAATGTCAGCGATCAAATCCTGATTATCTAATATCTATTACACACGTATATTCTTACACTCGATCCTTTTGACAAAAACGATACATGTACAATATGAGAAAAAAATGATTAATGAGCTATTCCAGGGTTATATTTATCATGAAATTATTAATTAATGCTACAAGTCTGGTTAACTAGTATTACGATAGAATAAAAATTATACTTCGTGTGTTTTTATATAAAATTTGTTTTGTAGATAATTTTTACACTCGATCCTTTTAAGATGATCAGAAAACACCGATCGAATAAACGGAAACACAAAAGTTAGTAACATATGTAACTGAAAATAGCTTCAGAAATGTTTTTACGAGTTGACGATTTTTATATTTTGTAGTGATACCCATATATGCATTACATCTCTATGTCAGGACTAACAAATTCGACGACATAAATTCTCGAATTTATCTAACAAATGTTATTATATTATTATACGAATACAAACAAAATATTTATAATTTAATACAACAAGTAACCGTTTATAAAAACATAAAATATGGAGAGGATAAAAAGGGATCGAGTAGTAATAAATGGATCGCAATGAGACCATTTGACACGTTGTGATTATGAGTGTAAGCTAATGTCAACGCTTCTTCATGTCCATTTATATATATAAAACCTAACCGCTTCCTTCATCACAACTCATACCAATCTCCATCTTCACTCTCCATCATGAAGCTTGTTTGGTCACCGGCAACCGCCTCCGTCGCCTACATCGACACCGTCAAATTGGTACGTGATTCTACTAGAATATATATATGATTTCTCTCTTATGGTTAAATAATCGATAAGTTATGGACCTAAGTTCATACATCGCTATTATGGTTAAGTAACCGAAAAGTTTTGGACCTAGACTCATACATCCTTATACGTGTGTTCGAACTAGCTAGTGCTTATATAATATTGGTCTGATTTGCATGTATGTGTATGTTTTTTTATAGTGTAAGAGCTACAAGGAATCAGGAGTAACGGAGTTTTTATCAGCTACGGCGGCGGGATATAACGCGAATCTAATCGTGGAAACATGGTCGCGAGGCGATCCACTCGCGACTAGCGTTGGACTCGCTGTCGCGGCAACTCACACGTGCGGAAGGCACGTGTGTATAGTACCCGATGAGCAATCGAAACTAGAGTATATGTTGGCTATGAGAAGTTTTTCTAAGACAGAGGTGGTGGTGGTCGGAGAATCTTTGGAAAACACGGTGGAGGAATATTCCGGTATTGATTTCATGGTGGTGGATTCGAAAAAGCGAGAGTTTGCCAGAACGCTGAGGTATGCCAAGTTGAGTAACAAGGGTGCCGTTTTGGTTTGTAAAAACGCTACGCATAGAGTGATCTCTGGGTTTAAATGGCATGATGTGTTGAAAAGTGGGACACGTGTTGTGAGATCCGTGTTTTTGCCTGTTGGTAGAGGGTTGGATATTGTACACGTGGGCGCTGCTGGTGGTAAGTCGAAGAAAAGTCCTAGCCGTTGGATTAGACACGTGGATCATCTGTCGGGCGAGGAGCATTTGTTCAGACGTTAAAGACATAGATTTCCTCTTTTACCCTTGCGTGTTAAATTTTGTGAGTGATGATCATCATGATGTATATAAAACGTTACAGAACTTGAATAATTGTTTCATAATCAAAACTCTAATATCATGTTTGTAAAATATTTGACATTACAACTCTCAAACATAATTTGATTACAACTCATAGACTAATACAAGTTTGTGATGATTCATTCAATGTTGATCCGAACAATCTTCTTAGCTCCGGTTGCAGAACGGCTAGAACCAGCCCGAGTTTGGTCTGTTCCGCGACGAGTTTGGTCCAGGGTTGGAAGAAGCCATCCTCCAAAATTATGATCAGAGCCTGTAACATTGTACACATAACAGAACAGTTTAGTACACATATCGAACTGAGACTTGATTCTGAAATTGAGATCAGAATTTTGCTAACCAATAGTGGATTCATGTTTGGCAAAAGATGAATTGCCTTTCCATGCTTCTTCAAATCCACTTAGTTCATCTGAAACATAAACAAAGAAACATTTTAAATTCTTATCATTTTCCTTCAGAGAGCTTAACTTATGATAAGATTCTGCATTTTACCAACCTTCATCGAGGTTGTGAAGAGTCTGTGTTGACTCTACGCCACCACTCGAATTAAGCTTTCTAGTAACAGAATGACCCTGAATACACCAAACCAACATACTCAAGACTCAGACATATGGTGGAGCAAATTCATCAACATCAACAATATAATCACCTTATCATTGATTCCTCTGGAGATCCTATGAGTGGCTTCACCCGTAGTTTTATTGGCTTCTTTGCTTTCCTCAACCACAATCTATAAACATAATCTATTTAGTATGTGTAAAACTTTAATTAACTGAAAGGATATCGAAAGAGAGATAACATACGCCATCATTGCCTGCTCTTCTGGTTTTACTAGATGTATAGTAAGCACCATCTATACCACCATAAGTAACCTTAGAGGTATAATGTCTAAAAGTTTTAGCTCGAGACTGCGTACCCTCTCTTCTGTTGAAACCACTCCTCTGATTCACATTCTGAATCTTCCTCTCAGCTACAAGAAACCAAGACAAATCATACATACATAAAACCGTAAACAAAGTTATCTAATTACAACTAGTAATTACCATCAGCATCATCTTCAGGATGCTCAACAGATGGCTGATTCTCTGAATGTTCTTCATCACTCGCAATATCATTCCTTTCTTCTACTTCTTCATCAGATGGTATTTCTTCAATAGTTAAACCTCTTCCACCACCATTGTTCCTCTGTGCATTACTACGAAAGGAAGCACCTGAACTAAAGGCGCTTGGTTCGAGCAAATCCTCAAATGGTTTAGAGAAGAAAGGATCATCAAAAGGATCTCTTCCTCCAAACAAACTACCTCCAAAACTACCAAAATTTCCAAATCTACCGCCAATTCGATCCCCCATAGCCTCTGCAATCTTTTTGCATAGAACTTAGTAACAAGACAACCTCTCACAACTCTCCATCAAACTTTCTTTATCATCTCTATGCCCATCAATCAAATATCAAAGTTTATTAACAAACTCTAATAAGAGTCTCCAAGATTCACAGCTTCCTATTAGACTCAACGAAAGATTAACAAAGATATTCAAAGAACAAGAAGAAGAGAGTACCTTCGAGAGAGAGAGAGAGAGAATCCAAGAAGAGCCCAGAAAAATCCACAAAGTTTCCTAATTGAAAAAGAGAACAAGAAAAAAACAGGACTTTGTTTATATATAGGCTCAAGGAAAGAACGTTTGGGATTGAGACACATGTCATTTTCACCATAAACTAGAACCTTCGTCACCATTCTCCTTATGAATTTTATTTTGACCACAGAGAAAAAAAATTGCATTTTTATAACAGAAGGCAGAGAGACTTTATAGAAAAATCAGTAACTAAACAAGAAGATTCTTCTCAACGTGAGACTTGGCTCTACATTTAGAACATTAAGATCAAAATATCTACTTAACATTTTGAACCAAAATATCATCTACTCGAATGATTTCCCCTCAGTCTTCAGCATTTTCCTCTATCCGTGGGACGAAACAACATGTATAAGTTAGTAGATATTCTCTTCCATAGTCATTTCCGGGTCTTGCTCTCTCATCTCTAAGGTATTGTTACAGGGTAAAGGAAGTAAGGAACCATCTTTCTTCTTTAAAAGTCTTGTGAATCAAAGTCGGGTTTTGAAGGGTACTCGAGTCCTTGAAGTTCGGGCATTCGTCTTAGATCTTCGTCTGAGTATGCTGGGATAAACCAGTATCTCTTATCCATCCCAAATACCTTAAAAACATAAACTCCAGAAGATGAGAATGCAGGAAAGAAACTTTAAGTCCAAAACATGTTTTTTCAAGTCTACACTTACTTGTTCAAAGTTCTTTTTTCGACCGAGGTCATACGGCCATTTTGGACTTGTTTTCTTCTCATATGCCTGTCCACAAAGCCAATACACCAAAGAAAGTTTCAACATGTGACCGCAACAAACTGTTACAGGCTATAGGATGAAAAGAAAAGAGATACCATACCTCTATAGTTGTGGTATTGGCAGCCACGAGGGAAATGTGCATAATTAAGAAACCCATAACGCTTAAAGCAAATGCCAAGTTTAAGACTGCAGAGTGATGATGAGGTAGATTGATAAACACAGTTAGACATCGCAAGATTGGAAACTGTAAACGAAAGAATCGACTAACGGAATTAAATTGGGAACTGAAAATGTACCAAATGCGAGAAAAGTAGTGGCAAGGGTGCCTGGGGTCCCAGGTATCTCTTCATCGCTAAAGAACGCAATGAAGTGCGGCATAAGAAGAAAAGTAACAAGAGTTGTTTCCAAAAAGGTGTAAAGCTGCATTTGAAACATGTTGAGCACACAAGATTAATGACCACAAATAGGAAGATAACTATCACTAGGCATAAACAAATATGAATGTATCTTCTACCAGACAGAAACTCTAGTTTTGGTAAGAAAACATTAATGGAAACTGCTTTGGCACAATTCCACTTTAAGATTTGGAGCTAACTAAATTCCAAATGCAACTATAACTGGATAACCAAATTAAGCAAGGGCACAAAGTAGACTTACCAAGAAAAGAAGAAAATACTTATAATTAAGTGCCCCAACACAATTAACAACCCAAACACAATGGTGGTCCATTTTCAACACACATCGACCACCTGAATTCAATGTAAACCACTATTAGCTTCCTCCTTCAACGAATGCTATAAAGGTAAAATCAATGGAGCATGTGTGTGTGTGAGTGAGAGAGATCTTACAAACAGAGCAATGATGACAGCGAGGAGGCTTAGGCTGACTGCATTTCCTACAAAACCGAGTTCTCTCGGGCTGTAACCCGCCAAACTCCAAACTATTCAACGGATCAGCCTCACCTCGTTCTTCATCTGAAGCTAACCTCCAATTAGGTGGCACAACTCCAGGATCAGTAAACACAACAGAGAAGTAGCTCCACAAAAGCATCCCCAACTACACCAAACAATACACCATTCTCAGTAATCAAACACCAAATTTACTTGAAACCCAACAAGATTCTAATCAAAGTACGAAACTTTGACAATGAAATGAACAGAGGAATGGTGAAATTAGCTAAATTGAAGAAAAGGGTTTACCAAGAAATGGAAAAGGAGTATAATTGCAAGAGCAACAAGAGAATCAAGCCCTCCATCTGACAAAGCAGGACCATAATTGGTCCAAACGACAGCGTAATAGGTTACACCAACAACTCCTAAAACCAAAAGGATCATAATCGATCCAAGTCCTCGTAGAGCTGTACAGAATTTGAAGACGTTCCACGCCATTGTAGTACCAGATCTATGCATACTCAATCAATCAATCAAATCACGATCGAATTGGGAAAAAACAAAAAAGTGATCTTTAAGATTTCTGGATCGGTTTTGAGGAGCAGAGCAATTGAATTCGAAACAGAGGATCTTGGATAATGAGGTTTAGAATCTGGAATCGAAAAAGGGTTTATGGAAGAAAGGTTAGTGAGAAGTTTTCAGATGTAGAAAGTCATCGACGAAGACGAAGCTACGAACCTGACACGAATTGTTTTTTTTTTTTTTTTTTTTTTTTACCAAAAATTTTTTTAAAAAAAAAAAAAAAAAACCCACCAAATTTTTTTTTTTTTTTTTTTTTTTTTTAGCCACAACATTTTTAGATAAAAAAACGACAAAGCCAGTTAGAATTGTTTTTTTTTTTTTTTTTTACTAAAAGATTTGGTTTTATTTTTTTCCTCTTTCCCTTTGGGAGGTAACTAGAAATTTAGGAATAAATATCATTATTAAAGACTAGTGATAGATACATTATAGTTCGATAATTAACTTTCAGAAGCTTATGATGGCGTATAATAAGTATATTTTATTTTTTTTGTAACATCTATAATAAGTAAAATTTATAGTAATTTATATCCTGTTGTAAGTTTATAAATTATATATATATATATATTATTTTGTTAATTATGAATATTATTTGGTTCACTGGATTGTCAATTGTGTATATATTATCTTTCTAGTGAAAATGCTCACCACCTCACCTCCCTAAACTTTGTTTGATGGATAATATTATTACCCCAATACCAATATTAATTTTTGGTTAGTTTTGGTTTCAATATTGTTGATTGGTGTAGTTCAGAAGTAATGTAACGTTAGAGCAATCCCAACATTAATAAAGAGTTTGAGTTTGTTTTTGTTGGCATTGAATTATGTCATAGTTGCTCATATAAGAATATTCTCTATCTATGTCTCAAGTATGTCGACCATGGCCATATAACAATTTCATGTTACAAAGCTTCAACCGAGTGTTTGATTGATTAATTCTAATCGGATGAGTTACCAACTTACTTCCCTTAGGCTTCAAAGCTATCTCATCCCGTCATCCACATATTTGACTCATGTTTCTATCCTTTGTTGGAAGCTTATTACCAATTTTCTTTTATGCATTTTTTTGTCTTTATTTTATATTTTGAAAGCATAGAGTTGAAAGGACGATGGATGCATTAATAGAAGTCTTAGTCAATAAAAAACAAAAGGTAATCTATAATGTTATATATTGTCACAGAGGTAAACAACAAGCCCGTCTAGCTCAGTTGGTAGAGCGCAAGGCTCTTAACCTTGTGGTCGTGGGTTCGAGCCCCACGGTGGGCGTTCTGTTATTTTTCTCTTTTGTGATAGTTTACCTAATTAATCAAGAAAATATATGAAATAATAAAACATTTTTTTCCTTTCTTTCGTCAACAATAAAGAACAACATGTTACACAATACACGAAAACGGCCAATAAAAGAAATGATATTTTCAGTTCATATACAAATATTAACCACAAAAATCAAGTAAGAAATTTAAAGAAAGCCTCTTGCTTCGCAAGTTTTGATAGCACCAGTTAATATTTCCTCACCTCCATACTTAAACTCGAATCCTTCACTCCTTAGTTTCTTTGAAGACAAACTCATCCTCTTCTCCACTTTATAACTCTTCAAACTTTACATTATAACCACACACATGCAAAAACAAAAATTATGAATAATCAAGCAAATAAAATAATAACACTTCGGATTTTACTTACTCGATTGATGGTAGCTTAAACTGAGGAAATTTTGTAGATAAAAACTCAAAAATCTCATCGATCTTCATCTCCACCGATGAACATATAAATCTCCCTTTAGCTATTGGCTTTTCTAATAGAAATATCATGGCCCTTGCTAAATCATCAATATGTACCATATTGTATGTGTCGAACAAATACTTCTCCTTGTAATTTCCTTCATACAGAAAAAGTGATATTATTATATATAGTGACTAGTGATTATTACTCAAAACACAATTTATGAAAATTAACGCACATATGAATATCGTACAAAAAAAAAAACACAAATGAAAATATTTTATTTTGTAAATAACGGGTTTAATTAAGTCACGATTAACTATGTGATTTCAAAGTCAGTCTTTTGTTTATTCCTTCAGAAATATTCGTTATTCCAAAAACTCGAACTAGAGATCTTTTCTTTCAAGAAAATTATACTAATGTTATTCATTGGAATTATAATTTTAGTTTTCCTAGTACTAATTTTTAAAATTTTATTTTGTTTCATGTTGTATTCTTTTAATAACAAGAGACCATGAACGTAAATTTAAACTAATCTCAAAATATTTTAATCAAGTGAAGTTCGCAGACATAGATAACTCAAACTTTGGTTCTTCAAGTTATCTTTTAACTACTAATCATCCCTTGGTTAATTTTACGGTATTTTATTTGAAAAAGGAAGTAAAACTAACTGGAAAAAAGATTTCTATCAATATATATTTCTTATATTCGATCGAAATTATGTTGTGAACTTTAAAAATAATTAAGGAGAAATAAATTTTTTTTTTTTTTGAAAACATTAAAATAATTAAGTGTAAGAAATAAGTACCAAAGATCATGGCTAAAGTGATGAAGACGGAGGAAGGCAACGACGGAGATATAAAAGGTCCGACGACCAAAGGAATCACAAGTGTCACAACCTCCAACCCATTCTTCCCGCCGAACTCAAGCGCCGCCGTCTCCGCCGCCAGTTTGGACACAACGTAAGAGCTACTCACTCTCTTCTCCTTTTGATTCCTAAACACTTCAACATCACTCCAAACACTCTCATCCACTTCTCCTCCGCCTCCTCCACCTCCTCCGTAGAAAACCGTCACCGCGCTGGACGTGTAAAAAAACCTTTTTACGGTCTTAGCATCCAAACAAGAATTTAGTATCCCATTTAAACCTAGCACGGTGCGTTTTGTAACGGTCTCTTCGGATTCGTTACTACTAGGATCCATTGGATGTGCTATGTGGAAAACCGCTTTGCATCCTTCGATTGCGGTTTTGAAACTCTCCGGTTCATTTAGATCGGCGGTGAATATTTTAAGCCTCTCCGATGCAAATGGTAGTTCGGTTAAGTAACTTATATCTTTCTTGTTCCCTTCTACGGTACAATAAAAAACCAATTATTGGAATGTTAAACATTTATTTATATCGACTAAGATTTATAGCCTAGTGGTTTATACCAGTCATCATCAATATATCACTGCTAAATTCAAATCTAGTTTAATCCATGTTAAAAACATTCATTTTTATCGTATGGTTAAGTAACTTGTTCGGTTCCCTTCTACAATAAATGTATAAAAAACTAATTATTGAAATGTTAAGATTCATTTATATCATATGGTTAAGTAATTAATGATCATATAGTATATGGTTGACTTTCATTATGGGAAGATGCATGGAACATGATATAGCTATGAAAGAAGCTTTAAGATCCTACAAAACTGACAGAGAGTTTCCAGCCAAGTACAATAAATTCATATCTATAAAAAATTAAAACATGTATATTAATTGTTCGATCCAAAAATCAACTTTAAATGTTATGTCTAGTTTTATGAACTATAGCCTATCTTTCTTCTTATGTACTTTTATGTTTAATATGGACAATTCAGCCATTAAATAACCACACCTTTATAACTTCTGATTCATTCCATTAATCTCAACTCATATACAAGAGTTGGTACATCTATTTAGTTATACAAATTTAATTCAACCACAAACAAATACATACCTACTTAAAACTATGACTTATAAGAATGAAATAACCATACGTAATCAAGACTTTTAACATCCGACATAATGACAATTCAACAGGTGAAACTCCATTGGGAACTAAAGGAAGCCGAATCGAACCTGGACTGGTGCGAACCGTGGCTCGAACAGAGTAGCCACGTTGAAGAAGACACATGATGAGCCAAGAAGCAACAAAACCAGTCCCACCCGTAACACAAACCAACTCCGAACCGCCCGATAAAAACGGCATAGTTTCATGATCTCCTCCTAGCTTATTTCTCTCATCATCTACTTTCTCTTCTCTACCCATTTTCTTTTCTAACTCTCTCTCTTGATGATTGTATTGAACCTCTCTCTCTCAATAGGGTTCTTAAATAACGGAACCTACGTCATTTACTCTATCACACCTATCCGCGTGACATGTTCCCCGTTTTGCCCTCTTCTCTCTTTATTACAAACTTTGTTTTTATTATTATAATCCGTAATTATCAATGCTATATTGATAGCTACTACATTTTTCTACAGATCATTTCATACTATAGTATATACAATTATTTCACATTCCATGTCCGTTTATAACAAACATTGTTCTTGGATTCCGTTATCTTTCATTCTTTCATCCTCCTCCATGTACTCTTTTTTCAAACTACTTGTATATACTAAAGTTTTGGCTTCTAGTGGTGTGGAATGTATTAAATTATTATTATTATTATACTCTTAAAAATAGAAATTAGATGTTAGTATTCTTCGTAACATTTGATGTTAAATTTAGAATTTAAACTAAAAATTACATTTAAAATCTAAATCGACAATTAAATAAAAATAAATCTAGAATGACAGCTAACAGAATAGACAATATAAACAACCGCTTATGATTTTGTTTAAGTATTAAAAAAAAAAATATATATATATATATATATATATATATAGATATTTATCTTTTTCAATTTATAAATTTTGTCCAGCTATATATATATATTTATCTTTTTCAATTTATAAATTTTGTCCAGCTATTTTTTAGAAATTAATTTATAATTTTGCTTGATCATCAAAATATGATTGATCGGTAACACTAATATAAAATAGATGGAGTATACTAAAGTTTTGGTTTCTAGTGGTGGGAATGTATTTAAGTAATATTAATATGCATAGATTAAGGGATATTATTAAGATGGGGATGATATTTATTTATTAATTAAAAAGTCTATGTGATAAAACAGAAACGCGTGAATGAGATGGAATTGGAATAGAAAGTGTAGGCGTGGCACATGATCTTGCTACTATTTTATTTGTGTGTCTCCACAAAGCTACCGTTTTTCTCGGGACATTGCTTTGTTGGTGTTGCGAACTATCTTCCTTTTTATGTTTTTTATGTTATGAGTTTAAAACTTTTTGGATCGGTTATTATACTAATCAAGAAAATTTTAGTATTGCTAATTGTAACTATACTATATATAATAACAAGTTGGTAGTCCAATTATACTATATATATATATATATAACTTTTTACTTTGAATACTCTTTTTTTATAAACCGAAAGACTCCTCGAAATGAAAAATTTGGTGATATTTCCAAATATATAGTATTCAAGAAAATTTTCGTATTGCTAATTGTTGTATAGTTATTGTTGTATAAACTATATACAATGATAAGTTGGTAGTAAAAAATATACACTTAATAATTGGGATATATATTCTTATATAAGTTGCAATATATGATATAAATATATTCAAATTTGTTTTTAACTAGCAAAAAGGATAACCAAAACTCCCGACAAAAAAAAAAAAAAGATAACCAAAACTAAAATCTAAAAAATCGAACTTAAAAGATATATTTGAAGAAAGCTTTTATCCAAATAGAAAAAATATAAACATTCCAAACTAATATTATATATATATATATATATATATATATTGAAAACTCTTATTTATAAACCGAAAGATTGCTCGAAAATAAAAGTTTTGGTCCTAATATATCCTAAAATCATTAGTAAGGTGTGGAAATTTTAACTATTAGACTGAAAGATATATACGGGCTATACTTAAATAACGGATCAAAAGTATACGTGTTTTACTTGAACTAATTTTGGTTTATCCAATTTTTTTTTTTATCAATAATTCAACAATACACATTAAACTAGATTTTAACTCAAGTGATGACACAACCATCAATTACAAGTCCGGATTAATTTTATCTTTTGATAATTAGGTTTTTATTTTTGTGTGTCTCCCTTTTATGTTGTCTTGTTTTTTTTTTAATAAACGAATTTTTTTTTTTTAACTAAACATTTATAATCATTTATATCCGTCTAAATAAACGAAAATTTGATGTTATTGAAACTAGTCGTTTTGCTAATTTATAATTTTAATTAAATTTATAACAAAAAAACTATTTACGAATACAATTATTTGTTTATTTATTTTTAATTTTTTTTGTCACCAATTCACAGATACAGTTAATAAAACAAATAATCGTGTTACAAAGTAAAACTTTGATGGGCCGGTAACAAATGGTTTTAAGCCCATATTAGTTCATAGTCGGCCCTTAATCTTAAGATAAATTATCGGCTCTGTTCAGTCCCGGCGGTTGCTCAGCCTCAACGCCGCCGCTGATATTAGTGTATTGTATCTACATTGGTTTGCACCGAACGAACTTGGCTGAGTGTGAAGATGACTTCTGGAGAAAGAAGGAAAGTGACAACTGAAGAAAAGGAATTTGCAAAGGCTTTCGACATTAGAGAGCTTCCTGACATCCCTCCTGGTCTTCCTCCTCATCTAGAACTCCAACGAACTCGTGTCCTCTGTAAAAACGATGCTCCTATTCATGTACCAACTTCTTCTCTGCCCTTTACTTTGGTTTTGTCAAAATTCAAATGAGATATGTCCGAAAGTTGAAGTCTTTTGTGTGTAGACTGCAGATGTGATTTACTCAGGTGCCTATAAAACAATGGGAGTAGACAACAGTGTGAATTTAGAAAATTTCACTGAGAATTTCAAAGTTGATGTTATTAGTATTTCACAAGATGGTATGGATATGGAATTCGATATGATCGGTATCAATGCGCCAATTGCCAATGCTTTTCGAAGGATCCTCTTAGCTGAGGTCTCTTCTTCACTATCTCACATTCCTCTGAGAATCATGTTTAAATTGTTAACCTTTTTTTTTGTTTTTGCAGCTTCCTACAATGGCTATTGAAAAAGTTTTGATAGCAAACAACACATCGATTGTTCAAGACGAAGTTCTTGCTCAGAGGTTGGGTCTTATTCCTATTGCTGCTGTTCCAAGGCTCTTCGAGTATCTATCCGGTAAGTAACATTTGATCATTCGCCAGCTCCGAATGTCAGCTTCATTCTTTTATCTCTGTGTTGTGTAGAAAATGATCAGCCAAACGAAAAGAATACTATTGTTTTCAAACTCCATGTGAAATGTGAAAAAGGCGAAGAACGTCTTAAAGGTAAAATAATATCTACTACTTTGGTTAGGACTCTGTTTTGTTTAGCTTCATCTCTCATGAAAGGTGTTTCTTTTACTTGTAGTTTTAACGAAAGAATTGAAATGGTTACCGAATGGAAGTGAGTTGATTAAAGAATCAGGAGGTTCAACTTCAAAGCCGAAAACATACACTTCATTCAGCCGCAGCCAAGATTCCTTCCCGAGATTTGCCAATAGTCCTATCACTCCGAGCGACCCCGATATATTATTAGCAAAACTCACCCCTTATCAGGTATGTTTTCTATTGCTAAGTTGTTACAGGACACTTGGGGTGAGAGATGAAGCACATGTATCGGTGTCTTCTTTTTGTAGGAAATTGAGCTCGAGGCTCATGCGGTTAAGGGCATTGGTAAAACACATGCAAAGTGGTCTCCAGTAGCGACAGCTTGGTATCGAATGCTTCCTGAGGTGAGATTCTTACCTCTGCTTCCTGACAAAAAGGTTTCAAAATTTCCTCTTAATGCTTTCGTTTGTTATACCGTAGGTGGTTTTACTAAAGGAGTTTGAGGGTAAAGATGCTGAAGAACTTGTTAATGTGTGCCCAAGGAACGTTTTTGACATTGAAGACATCGGTGCAGGTGAAGTAAAACCGTTTCTAAGTCTTGTACGAGTTAATAATAGGAGATTCTGATGAAAGCCGTCTCTGCAATTTGATCGCATGCTGACTTGCTAAAATGAATCACAGGTAGGAAAAGGGCATTGGTAGCTCGGCCGCGCGATTGCTCATTGTGTAGAGAATGCTTGAGAGAAAGAGGAGGAGGAGAAGAAGAAGAAGAAAGAGCAGAAAGAGAATGGGTAGACCAAGTGGAGCTGCGGCGTGTGAGGAACCATTTTATATGTAAGAAAAGAAAAAAACCATTCCTTATTGCATTCATGATTTGAAAGAAACTCTAATTGAGTTTGTTATCGTCTTTTGCAGTTACAATTCAGTCCACTGGATCATTGCCTCCAGAGGTTCTCTTCACTGAAGCTGTGAAGATACTGGAAAATAAATGTGAAACTGTAATCTCTGACCTCTCTTGAAACCAGGTGGATTTTGGTTTCAGTTCAATTTTGGATTTTTTTTTATATCAAAATGTCTCCTTAAATTCTATTCAAAACAAGGTAATGTTACAGAGAAGAAATCAACAGAACCGAGTTTAGGTCTTTGAGTTTTTAGTTAGCTTAGTTAATTTGTGCCATTGATCTTCAATAAGAGACTTGTTGTGTATATGGAGATATCAAGCCAACAATGTCGAGATGCCTTTCTTCACCTGAATGTCAAGCCAACATCGTCGAGATATCAACTACTTGGTATTGCCGCCTTTTCTCCTCCATCTTTAATCAACGATGTTGGATCTCGAGATGTCTGGAACTGGAAGGTTTCTAAAGAAGGCTCTCAATGAACATCAAGAAGAAGAGAAGATGAACATCTCGACTCTGAAATGGTCACTATTTGATGCTCTGTTTTGATCTCTTAAACGTTAGTATTCTGTTTTAACTCGTGGACCATGAACGTTGTGAATTGCAGCAATTTATCACTCAAAATATGACATGAAAACTAAAATCTCTCTCCCAAACGACAAATAAAAAATTCATTAATCATATGTAACTAAAGCATAATGCAAGAGAAATTCGGAGTCACCATCATCAGATTCGCATTTGTGGTAGGTGAACACATTCTCGGACCATTCTACGAGCCCCCGGTATTGGCTAACTCTCCGAGGAGTGTACTGAATCAAAATCTGTGCACACCAAATCTCCGTTGTACATTCTCCTGTATAAGTCTTCCACCAAACTGTCACTCTGCTTCCTCCGCAGCCAGAGTTGCAAACCAAAACAAGATTCTTAGAGTATAGTTCTTGAAGTCCCGAAACCTTGTACGTATAGGCATCACAGCTGCAAAATAATTCCCCATTGCAAAGCCTGACTTCGCTGCAAACAATGCTATCTGGAATATTCACGAACCATCCATGATAGTTCGAAAGACGACGGTTTTTACCCATCTCTGTAGGCTCTCAAGATTGTGTCTTTGCGTCATAAGCTTCTTTATAAGTCACTTTGGCAAAGTGCCTGCTGGTGCACCCTCCAGTCACATAGATGTTACCGTCTATTACATCAATACCGGGGTTTGTCCGAGGAACAATCATATTCGGGAGTTGACGCCATCTATTCGACTTACAATCGAGAACAAACACTCTACTACTTATTGTTTTGTTCTTTCGCGTTAAGTACCCTCCGATTAGGTAAATCTCTGAACCAAGTGAGACAACAGTTGAGGAACTGGGATGTTGGTAACGAGAGTCAGGACGCGAAGGGACTGGTATGAGTTTCCTTTTGGGAGCTGGAGAAAGTACGAACCAAGTAGGCTTGTTGTTAAGGTTTAAACAGACATAGAGACACTTCTCTGTTTTTTCGACTCGGGATCGTGCCTCTTGGAGGTCAGGGGAAGCGAGGATTGATCTGAAACTCTTGGAGACGAGAGATAGGATTGGATGATAGGTTCTTGAGATACGAGCTAGACAGTTGAGAACGACGTCGTATGGTAGTGATGAAAACGATAGATGAGAAGGAGACGATGACGATCTCCTCATCTTTATATGTTTCCTCGTCTTTACCATTGTGAATGTCTTCAGAAGTTTTGTTTGTTGTGCTAGCTTGTTATTTATATGAGTTTGTACCCTAACTTAACCAACACGGTTCCTTCGTGTAATCAAAGTTCCTAAACCAAACTGGATTATAAGTTATAGCATTATCCGAATTAAATATAAAATTTATAAAACGAATTACCCAATCTAGCTTAGCCAAAATTAATCCATAAATATCATTTCCATATTTTTTTTTTTAACTTCTTCTCATTAATTAAATTTAAAATATATATTTTAAATATACAGAAAAGTGAAAACAGCAATATTATTTAATTACTTTTTTTGTGTTATTATTGACTTTCATGTTAAAGAAACACTATATTAAATATTAATATTAATGATGTTAAACGAAATAGTCCAAAGCATTGAGAACAAAGACTCATCCTTTAGACACTCTCCATTGTTATTATACATATAAGTGATCACACTTGGTAGTTTTTTACTTAACCAAAAGTGCAACTTGGAAGTTTAACTGTCGGTAAATACCTAGAAACGAACTGCATCGACAATTCTTGAAACTCCCCATCTTCAAATCCAGCTTGTACTAAATGATCATCTTCGTCCCACACAACATCTAAGCTACTAGGTTCCATCACATACTCGTCGTTAGGCGCCACATCGAAAGGCGAGTTTCTTAGACTTGGTAATGGTGGTAGTGGTTGTTGTTGAGGAGGTATACGTTGAAATGTTGAAAGACGAGCTTGGACATGAGCTAGCTCCGCTTGTAAATTCATCACCTAAAACACACAAAGTCTTTTCATGAATATTTTTTTAAAAAAATTAAATTACAGACAATAGTAGGTACAACCACGAAGAAGGTTTTAAGGATCAAGAAGACTATGTGTGTTTTACAACTTAGAATAACACACGAGAGATATGATTTTACAAAGACTCTTAGACTCAACACACTCACTTCCTCATACTTAAAAAATTTAATGAAATAATAGTTGGACTCCCTATAATAATTAGTGTTCTTAATTAACAAATGTTTTAGTGAAGAACCTGGTGTTGAAGAGAGAAAAGATGACCAACAGAGCCATAAACAGGATCACGAACTCTAGCTAAAGCCTCGTAACAAAGCGTAACAACCGCATCGAGCCGCTTGTGTAAAGGCAATCTAAGTAACATCTTGGAAGCATTGCTAGCTCCAAACACTTTGTGAACAGCTGCAAATCTCGAAGTACCTTGCTCCGCGTCGAAATAAGGAGCGAATACACATCCTTTCACACACTTCCTTCTCAAGAACTTGCACGCGCCGCACGGTCCTTCTCCTCCTCCTCCTCTTCCACCGCAGTTCAAGTTTCCGGTCATCATCTTGATCAAGTAGGGAGAATAGAGGGAGAGGAGATGTATTTAAATTTTATTTGCTTCAGGCCAAGTCGATGAACTAACTTCAACAACTTATATAAATAAATGTAAAGTGTATGAGTTTTGACTGTGAATGTAAGTTTGTGAATGCTATTGAATGATCAGGCCACTTATTTATTCATTTCATAATTTTTTTTATATTTCTTAAAGTCTTTACGTGAATACTACTTCATGCACTTAAATTCTAATATATCCTACTGCCTATGAACAATTAATATGGGTTCCAAAATTCAATGTTTGTAATAAATGATCTTCTTGTAACGTGTTCAAGATTTATATTTATAGTGTATTCAAAGTTAAAACCAAACAAAGACAATTATTCACAAGTTTGCTCAAATGAAATAGTTGTATGTTATAAAGATCAATATCAAAGTGCACATACCCACGTGTGATTGATTCATATAGCTCAAACGTACATAACCCTAAAACCCTAATTTGGTTTTCTTGTACCACATAAAATTCTAGCCCCATGCACATTTCTTTTCATGCTTTCACATCTCTTGTCACACCCCTCTCTCTAGCTCTCTTTATTAATATGTATACATATGTAGACGTCCCACAAGAACTCATAGAGACATTGAGAGATCTTGAATTGTGTGATTGAGACCATAACCCTATGTGTAAGAGCAAATCATCACGAGCTTATCTAAACCGGATTGAGACAAACGTACGTAGGGAAAGCAAAATTGACGCTGAAACACACACAAAAACCATGTAAGTGACAATAAGTAATAGCTTTTGTAAGTAAGTGAGACAAGACAGGTTAATAGTAATATCTATCTTCTCCATTCTCCACTATCACAATCAAAGGTCACAATCACGGTCAAAGTGATAGTATATACGTGCAGAGAGATTTTTGAAAACCCAATCTAGCTCTTGAGTATTGACCTTCTTTATTATTTTTTGCCCTTTTAATTTCTTCCTTTTTGTTTCTGTTTCACCCGACATTATTAACTCTCTCACTCTCGATCCACTCATCTCTTTATTTTAAACATGAAAATGTCAGTTTAATCTTAAGATTTACCAAAGAATACTCTACAAAAAGACTAATTTTTAAAAGAGAAAATATTTTATGATATTTGTTTCAAATTATACAAATGAGGGTTTCAAG
This sequence comes from Odontarrhena argentea, assembly GCA_900406245.1. NCBI lineage: Eukaryota > Viridiplantae > Streptophyta > Magnoliopsida > Brassicales > Brassicaceae > Odontarrhena > Odontarrhena argentea. The sequence continues at coordinate 43 of OVAF01000426.1, read as the reverse complement.
TATTGGAGAAATTTTTGAAAGAAATCATATATATATATATATA
>OVAF01000425.1:0-14883 GCA_900406245.1 Odontarrhena argentea | reverse complement strand
ATTGAATCGGAAGAGAGATCAAATGGAGTCAAAACTCGCGTCTGCTCAATCTATTACCCAATTTAACCCTCGTGAATCCGTTGAATTCTGTCTCAGTAAACAGGTGAATCGATCGATATCGAGAAGAAAGTTTTGTTCTTTACAGAGATTAAAAATTGAATTCTGGGTCTTGTTTTGGGATTTGTGCATGTTGCTTCTATTGCGAAATTGTGTTCCTTTTGTTGGAGTTTGTATATTATATAGTTAGATTTTTAGGGTTAGTGTATTGTGAGTTTGAATTTTCAGGTGGTTTCTGTTTTCTGGGATTTTTGTTCTGTTTTCTCAAATTTTCTGATATGTGTAATAAAGTTTGTGATTTCTAGGGAGTGGTCTGGATTTTGGAGTGGGATGATGGTTTAAAGAATTGGATTAAGGAGAAGTCACCAAGAGAGCATAAGAGGCGGAGAGATGTCTTGGAGATTCATCCACATCGGAAATTCGCTCGGATCAAAGATCACAAGCTGATCTTGTCTGAGGCTGATGGCACTCAGACTACTGTTTCATTGATAGGTTGCTCTATTGAGGCTGTTTCAGGGTCTGCTCTTCCTACAAGGAAATGGTACTACTGCTCTTCTTTGTTTAAAAACCGGAGTTTCGTATAATGCAGTAATCGAATTGTGAAAATTTTGGTAGAATTAGGACCATAGATTCAGTATTATGCTTAGTGGACTTATGTACTTGCTAAGTTGATTCTGGAGTTTCGTTTGATGTCTTCTTAAGTCAGGAATATATGTAGTTTAACTGCTATTTTGCTTTGCTTCTTAGGGCCAAAAGGTTTCCTATAAAAGTTGAGAGCAAGGTTTCGTCAGCCTTGTATAAGGGAAACCAAGTGTTTTACATCTATCTCGAGACTTCTTGGGAAAAGGAATCATGGTGTAAAGCTCTTCGTCTTGCTGCTTGTGAAAATCAGGAAAGGTTCATTTGGTACTCAACCAAATTGAAAGAAGAGTTCCAAAGTTACGTGACATCTCTTAATGCTGCATATCCTTCATTTATGAAACCATCGGTGGGGTTTAGTATTGAGACACATGACAGAGGGAACAGAACGGATGGTTCCTCCTCGAAGGTTCGGTTGTTTTTGAAGAAATTTTCGAGAAAGCGATCACACCGTGATGACAAGAAGAGCTCTGGACGTTCCTACCAAGATTCTCAACATGGAAGTAGCTCAGGGAAAAGTACCCTGGCAAGAAAGATGGGAGATCATATCACAGATGAATCCGATGTGCCTATTTTTTCACGTTCTGTGAGCCATAGCAGTCATTTGTCTGGGATTTCAGATGGAGATCCTGAAGAAAGGTTTGAATTGGATGAAGGAACATTAGCCTGGAACTTGCTAATTTCTAGGCTATTTTTCGATCTCAAACGAAAAACAGGAGTGAAGAATTCAATGCAAACACGAATACAGGTCTGCACTTTTCATGAACTCAAAAGTTTGAGATGAATTGATTTCTTAATCCCATCAAAGATGTAACCTATCATTTTGAACAGCGGATGTTATCCAATATGAGGACTCCAAGCTACATAGGAGAACTAATCTGCTCCGGTGTTGACACTGGAAATCTCCCACCTCATATTCATGGTACAAGGGTTCTTCCAATGGAGATGAGTGGTGTGTGGGCATTCGAACTAGATATTGAATACTCTGGTGAGGCATTGATTGAAGTTGAAACACGGGTTGACATCCGTGAGGTGGATCTACAAAAAGGCATAACTGACACAAGGTTGCAGCCGAGTACTGCAGGGGAATCCCAGTCAAACCTTGTTGATGGTGTTGAAGATAATGAAAAGCAATTAGCCATCCCTGTGGAAGCTGTTGATGGAGGAGAAGTGAAAAATGGTGGAGCTCATAAAGCAGGCTAGTTCAATATTTACTGAATTTGCAGTCATCTCTGGTTTTACCCGCAGAGCCTTTGCAAGCGGAGGATGATGATTTCAACTGAAGCTTCTTACCATCTTTTTGTTGTCTGCAGATGAATCCAAGGGCTCAAAAGGAATGAAGCCACCTCCAAATGGTGTCTCCAGGTGGAAGTCTATCCTTAAAAACATTGCTGAACAAGTTTCCCAGGTTAAATCCCCTTTACCAATTGTCTACAAGACAACTTGTTTTTGCTTGTTGGATTTTTTATAATTTTTCGTCAGCAGTACAGGAAACCTTTGATTGGGTTCTCATGTTATTTTCTTAAGTCATTCGTGTCTTAAAATGGTATCTTAGATTGCCTCTGTTTCTCAAATTTAGGTGCCTATCTCTTTGTCAATACGGGTGTCTTCTCTTCGAGGGACACTGCGGGTACACGTGAAACCGCCTCCTTCTGATCAATTATGGTTTGGATTCACGAGCATGCCCGATATAGAATTTGATCTTGCATCTTCCGTTGGAGAACACAAAATCACCAACAGCCATGTTGCAATGTACTTGATCAACCGGTTTAAGGTACACTTTCTCCTGTGGGGCCTTTCTGTTTGGTTTCTAGTGAACTTTGGGCAGACATAATGAGATAACATCACATAATTCTGCAGACAGCAATACGAGAAGCCGTGGTTCTTCCCAATTGTGAAAGCCTAACGATTCCTTGGATGATTGCTGAAAAGGATGATTGGGTTCAACGCAAAGCCGCTCCATTCATGTGGCTGAATCAAGAAAACGATCATAATAGCTCACAGGGAACAGAAACGAAATCTAAAGCTGATAAGCCACCAATTTCTTCCTCCTGTGCTCAGTCTGAGCAAATGCAGAAAACTGCAAACTCCACCGAGAAACCGATCATTTCAGAAGCAGTGACCATGTCGTCTTCCTCCTGTGCTCCGCCTGAGGAAGTGCAGAAAGCTGTCAATGCTGTGCAGCAACCAAATACTGAAGCAGAGGCTAAGTACATGCCCTCGAATTCTACAACTGCGAAAGCAGAGAGTGACACATCCTGTGAAGAACTAAAAACTCCATTGCTGCTTCCCAGTAGCAGTGAAAAGCAGGAGACAAACTCAAGAGGCAGTTCCAGAGATGTTTCGGCTTATCAGTCACCATCTCGGTCATTTGATTCAAGCGGAGAAGATGACTCGAGAGGAAAGAAAATGGGACGAAGAGCAAGGATGTTGGATCTTGGAAAGAAAATGGGGGAGAAGTTGGAGGAGAAAAGGCGTCACATGGAGGAAAAGAGTAGACAGATAGTTGAAAAGATGAGAGGACCTTCTTAACACAACAGGAAACAGCTTTTACAGGCTCCAGAACTGATTTATACAAACACAGTAAACAAGTCCGGATGTACAGCACTGTGAGAGAAAGCCATTGATGTCTCCATTTTTATCCGGTGACTAATTGACTACATTTTTTGGTAAATCTTTCTTATTCAATAGATACAATACAATTCAAGAAAACAGGTACAGGTTCAGACTCAAATTATACAAAGGGAGTTTCATAGAAAAACAAAAGAGACAAACAGCAACACAAGCAAACCAGCAGAGTGAAAACATTCCACACAAGAGTTTGGTCCAGTCTAGTAGTCTTCCGGAGCCAATGGTTGGTGGGTGCTGTGGAGAGGAGGGTCGTTCACATTGGGGATAACCATGTACTCGTAGATAAGTGCAGCGAGTGCACCACCAATGAAGGGTCCAACCCAATAGATCCAATGGCTATGCCATCTCCATCCCACTAATGCTGGACCAAAGGCCCTAGCTGGATTCATCGAGGCCCCATCGAATGGTCCTCCCACCAGAATGTTTGCCCCGACAATGAGCCCGATAGCTAGTGGGGCTATGATCCCAACGCTACCTCGCTTTGGATCAATTGCGGTTGAGTAGAAGACATAAACCAAGCCAAATGTAAGTATGATCTCCATCACTAGCGCATGAAGCTCACTAACTCCAGACGCTACATGGAAACCTACTGGTCTCTGCATCACATAGTATCACATTCACAGTCAGTACCATGCTTATCAGTTTATACTAAGTGCCCGGTTTGACCCAAAATTACATCGAAGATATATTAAGCTAAACCGTGCTCAAACGAAATAAGCTGATTAAATCTATTTTTTTTTAAAAAAAAAAATTTCTACTCAAGAATTTTTTTAAAAATTATGAAAATCTTTTAAAACAAACATATATCTTATGATAAAGCATATAAAAAAGGAACCCATATTAAACGTAGTAACCAAATTGAAATGGAAAATAATATAGAGAAATCACATACCGAGCCATTAGTGGCAAGCCTCAACAAGAGACAAGCGAGGATAGCACCAAGAAGTTGAGCAATCCAATAGTAGATAGCTCGGATCACTGAGATCCTGCCTCCAACTAAAGCACCTAAAGTGACCGCCGGGTTCACATGGCCACCTGAGATATTGATGGCCGCCGAAACAGCTGCGAATAGTGCCAATGCATGAGCTAATGCCACCAGAACTAACCCTCCCGGTGTGCTTGTCCCCGTTTGAGCCGCCGTGTCCCAATACAACTTGTCTGTCCAATATCACACATATATTTATTTGTTCAAATAACACATGCATGCATGGTTCCAGCAAAAATTCTTATTACCGAATTAATTTTACGTACTAAAACAAATCTTGATACAAACAGGAATATTTATTTTAAAAAGTTTCTGAAGCAATATTGATCATTAATATTTACACTTTTCAAGTAACAATCGAAATAATATTTGGCTTTTCCTAAGATATTATTTCCTATGTATATGTAGAAACTACGAACCTAGAGCGAGGACCGAGCCTTCTCCAGCAAACACGAAAACAAAAGTGGAAAGAAACTCAGCCAAAGCGGCTCTAATGGAGTCCGGGTGAGTCGCCTCGTCGGCTCTCCCGAAACCGTATGTTCTTCTAGCAGATGTTGCCATACATATAACTCCCTAGAGAAGATCAAGATGGACAAAGAAGAAAGAAAAGGAAAGAAAAGGCAAGGGAATAAGAATTGAGAGAGAGAGACAAAGAGCTTAAATGAAAGCAAAGTGGAAGTAATTTGGAGACAGATGTGATGTGAAAGTTTCTGAAGCTCGACACGTGGATACTGTTCGTGTCTATCCGTCCCTCGATCTTACCTGATCATCTCAATCTAGACACTTCCTTAATTTATATACAACAACGGCACTGTGTATATGTGTATGTATATTATCCACGCTGTGTGACTATATTTCTATGCATGTGTGACAAGTGGTTCAACTTACACTTCTCTTAATCTTCTTGATTCGTTTTCGGTTTTCCCCGTCACTCTTATCTTGTCTTTTACCTTGAACCAAGACCCAACCATTTCTTTTTTCAAATTGGTTGTTCCAATTTTTTTATTTTTTTTTTTAAATGACAGATTTATGCTAGATTTTTCATGATACTAGATTTCTTGAGCCATGCAAAGTAAATATATATAGATGGTGGTGGCTTTCGCTTTGGCGTTGGTGCATGTTTATAATTAAACAAATTATTTTTGTAAGTTTTTAGGGGCTGATATATAAGACAACTATGTTAGACTAGCTAGTATGGTAGTCGACACATGTTTGTTTATTTATGGATCATGGAAATTTTTGTTTGGATTGGGTAATATTTAATTTTAGGACAATGGTGAAAGAGCTATTATGGAAGCAAACAATGCACTTTTGTAGCCTCCTCGTTTACATTTTGAAATGAAATCTCTCATGTATGCCATTGTCTGATCGACCAACGATTGACATAATAATGGTTTTTACATTAAATATTTCAAAATTATCGAAGATGTGACTCACCCTACAGAACACCAACTTTCTCATCATATATATAGAGCATCTCTAATTTCACTCCAAAATAGAGTTAGAGTTGCATTTGTTCCAATCATACTTTTCAATTTCAAAATACGCAATAAACCTATTTATTATTCCATTTTGAAGTTGAAAATAAAATATGAGTAAAGTAAAACTAAATTTCATTTTAGAGTTTCACTATTTTGAAGTGAAAATTGGAAGAATGGGTTGAAGATGGTCTTATAGCATCTCCACCACACTCCAATTTCATCACAAAATGGAGTTTGGAGTACCATTTGCTCCGATCCTACTCTATTTTCCACTTCAAAATAGACTAATAAATAGGTTTACTTTAAATATAGAGTAATTTTATTCATCATTCCATTTTTTAATTTATGACTCTATTTGAAGTGGAAAAAGGAGTAGGGTAGGAGTTTAACCCAATTCATTTTGGAGTCATACTATTTTGGGGTAAAATGGAAGGATGGGTTAGAGAGGATCTTAAATGTGTTGGAAAAAAAAAACGAATTCTTTATTATTTTTTTGCTTTATTTGCCGTCCATGTTATACCACCTAAATGTTACTGAAAAAAATTATAAATCAAAATTTAGAGAATAGTGTTGTAAAATTAAAAATGTGTTATATGAGAAACACACCATATATTATATATTCAGTTTGAGTTTATAAATTTAAATTAGGGTATATATAGTATTATAAAATCAAAATTATGTAATAAAGACCATGTTTTATGAGACATATTTTCTATATTATTTGGTTTAGGTTGAGATTTTAAGGTTTGTAATTTAGGGTTTAAAATTATTGTTTTAGGGTTTAGGCTTATGTTTTTATGACAAGTAAACTATGTATTATACAGTTTCCGTTTATAAATCCAAAATTTGGGTACGGTATATATATTGTTATGATCCCCAAACGAATTTTAATGTTTGAAAAACTTCGATAGATTAAATGGATAATAACTTTGTTATTATGTTCCTAATGAATTTTTGAAATTTCTAATTATTTTGTTACTACAAATAAGGGTCACCATTGTATGTCGACGACAACGATAGTGACATCTACAATAATTTGTCTGACTGATCCGTTTCTTTCGAAAAGGAAAAAAATGGGTTAGAAATTTAATTTTGGAGCCTATTAGTTTTGAAAATCGCCCTATATTTTATTTTGTTTTTTTTCTTCAATACGACATTGCTATCAATTTAAAAAATAAAATATAGAAAGAAAAAAAAAATGAAATTGTGGCCTTGGTAACTTGTTTCCTTCTTTATATTTATATANCGATAGATTAAATGGATAATAACTTTGTTATTATGTTCCTAATGAATTTTTGAAATTTCTAATTATTTTGTTACTACAAATAAGGGTCACCATTGTATGTCGCCGACAACGATAGTGACATCTACAATAATTTGTCTGACTGATCCGTTTCTTTCGAAAAGGAAAAAAATGGGTTAGAAATTTAATTTTGGAGCCTATTAGTTTTGAAAATCGCCCTATATTTTATTTTGTTTTTTTTCTTCAATACGACATTGCTATCAATTTAAAAAATAAAACATAGAAAGAAAAAAAAAATGAAATTGTGGCCTTGGTAACTTGTTTCCTTCTTTATATTTATATTTGAAGACATATTTGGTTGCAACAGAATCTATATTACCATTTTAAGTGAAACAGCTATAAACAAATTGAAAGAAAAATGTGTAACATAAGAAATAAACTTAGATTTGCTTTAATCTTATCTTCATAGCTAGGTTCACACTAAATTAGTTTATACCATTTAGGTTTTCATGAAAAATATTATCATATTCACATGCACAAGACTAATGACAAATAAATAGTATTTACCATTTCTAAAATAATTATTACTTATATTAAGGCTTTCATATCCATTGTTCGTTTCTTCATTACCAAACACTTTTGATCATTATCACTCTTCTTCATGACTTCATTTTTTGAACTGCAAAAAATCAACATTCTTCTCTCTTTTCAATCACTCGTCAACTGCCCTCCTTATCCCTTTTGCCTCTTCCACAACCCAAAAAAACAACCACCGAGGCATCCAATGTAGTCACCAACAAAATTTCAATTTCCGATATCACGTACATGGAGGTTAGAACTAGAAATGACGGAATTGTACACAAAGTCCACCACAAACCCACCTCAGAGATATACGCTATGAAAATCATGAATATTGATATGAGTCCAATAAAAATTATTGCTCGTGATATCATCATTGATTGATTTCATAACGTATATCTTCAAGGTAAGGTTGTAATGGACTTGGTGTGCAATCCAGCCATTTCCTGTTCCAAAAAACTTCATATACTTGAAATCGGAAATACAAATTTTGTTAGTGAAAACATTGAATGCTTCGGTGTTTGTTTTTTGGGTTATGGAGAAGGTAAAAAGGATACGAGGAGGGTGGTTGGGGAGTGATAGAAGAGGGAGACGAATGTTGATTTTTCGCCGTTCAGAAAATGGAGTCATAGAGAAGATTGACAATGATCAAAAGTGTTTGGTAATGAAGAGATAAACAATGGTTATGAAAGTTTTAATATAATATTAATTATTTTGAAAATGGTAAATACTATGTATTTGTTATAATCTTCTGCATGTGAAGATAATAATATTTTTTCATGAAATCTTGAATGGTATAATTTAATTTAGTGTTGACCTCTAAAGATAAGACTAAATCAAATATAAGTTTATTTCTTATGTTAGAGATTTTTTTTTTTGAATTTATTTATAGTATATTTCACTTAAATGGTAATATAGATTTCGTTGCAATCGAATTTGTCTTCGTATAAAAATATGGAAAAAGAAATAAGTTACTAAGGACATAATTTCATTTACTTTTTTTCTTTCTATCTTTTTATTTTTCAAATTGATAATGATGTCGTTTAAAAAAAATTAAAATGAAATAAAATATAGGGCGATTTTCATGACTAACACTTCAATAAAGTATAATTAGCAACAGTACTTGTTAAGTAATTCAATCATCATTTCTATCGACTTATAGTGCATCAAATTATCTTATTCAAACATCATGTACATCAATCATTAGAAGTACTCTGATTTCTGTAGTCATGTTTGATAACTCATTGCTTCTAATAATATAGTTAGACTAAAAAAACCTTTGGAATGTTATTAAAAACGAAAATAAAATATAAAACTAATAAATTATTATATAGAATTCAGTTCTAATGACATAATTCTTCCCAATATCTAATCACATCATTTCTAAATTTTTTAAAAAACAAGACTTCAATTCTTAATACTTACTAACCTTACAGACAACACATTGCCCATCGCTTCCAGCTCATATGGGAGTAAACTGAAGTCCACACGATGTCTTTTGCCTTCTTTAACAAATCAACCTCGTCAAACATTCACAATTAATTGCATAAATCAGCAACTTGTAAGAAAACAGCAAATCGAGTAAGCTTAAACGACACCAATGTACAATATCCCAACCATCAAAATTATATGATAATATTTTTCAACTACAGCAGCAATTCTCAAAAACAAATGAGACTATAAAACTAACACGACCAAAAGCTCGAATTATTATAAACTATGTATAACCATGCTTTGCAATCAATTAAGTATTGTTCGTCAACCAGGTCATGCATTCATCTTAAAATGCCAGTGACATTAATTTAAGCACAGATTGACTAACAAGTCAAATTATCTTACAATTTCTGGATCATGCCATTATAAATCTGAGGTATTTAGACCCGAAAAAATCAACAACAAAAATCAACATTAAATCTGAAACTCAAACCAATGAATTAGGGAAAAGAAAAACACACCATTAGAACCTCGATTATACTCCGATCTTGGTTCCTTGTAGAGTCCGACATATATTCTGGATTTCCACAAATTAAACAAAACAAGAGAAAAAAAAATCATTTCAACGCTGAAAACAAGAAAGGAGATTAACCTAACCACATGGCATAGGTCAAATGAGTATACTTACGAGAAGCCAAGTATGACTTCTTGTTCTTGTTCCCGATGAGAGAACATAGGTGACGGCGTGAGAGAGAGGGAGAGAGCGGCTAGATTTGATTTGAGGCTTTAAAGATTATAAAAGCAAAGCTAGGGTTTCGTATTTGTATTGTACAACCACATTAATTTTCGTTGGGGTGTTTATGTCTTTTGATTATTATTTATTTTATGCTCCCTCTATTTCTTATTATTTGATGTTTTACTTTTTACAAATTTGTTAAGAAAAACATTTGATTTTTTTATTTTATAAAAATTTATGTTGTGTTGGGAATTCCAAAACATTTCAACCAATAGAATTAAAAGCAATATACCCAATATAAATAGTAAAAATATTTTTTAGACGAAGAAACCCTAAAACATCGGATAAACAGAAATAAATGAATGAGTTTTTCTACTCAAAATGTCAGCGGAAATTAAATTTTAGATTCAGATTACTAGAGATTTTTAGTGCGTAGGAACAAAATTATTATTGCGCAGCCTATTCTCTGTAACATATTGTTAGTCATTTGTTACAAATTAAATTGCTACGAAATGATATTCATCTCAAATTTTGATAATCATTTCTGTAGCAAAATTTTGCGAAAAGTATACTGTCTCAATAATAATTAGACGAAGTGTTGTGAATCTGTCCTTCACATGATTATCAGCTTCACAAAACACACTCCTGCTCGTCGGTTTAGCTTCAACAATAAAACTAACACGTGATTTTATNAAATTTTGCGAAAAGTATACTGTCTCAATAATAATTAGACGAAGTGTTGTGAATCTGTTCTTCACATGATTATCAGCTTCACAAAACACACTCCTGCTCGTCGGTTTAGCTTCAACAATAAAACTAACACGTGATTTCACTTAAAAGTAAAACTCGGCAGCTTATATTATAGTACTTTGTCAAGTGGGTAAGTTTTGTTTCTAGGGTTTCTTTAGTGGGTGTTTGTGGCTCAGACTTTCTATAAAGTGTAAGATATATATATGCCATAAGAAACTCCTATGAAGTGAGCGGGCTATTCCTTTGTTAAAAGAGTTTTACTTTAATTCATAAGATGATGTGATATTCCGCGCTCCAGTACTACACTTTATACCAATGGCTGATAAATTGATGAGAGCCAGAACACAAATGTGTTTAGGAAGAATTTAGATTAGACTCTCATAAACATAATGATACAAGATACAATGATTTATATAGGGAATTGACTAAACCTAATTTCCTAATCTCTGATAAATATAAATGTAAATAATATATTTATAGATAATGGTAAATCTCTTAAATCAATAAATGACAATCTTCTGGATATTTCCTGAATCTTGGCTAATCATCTCGACCGTTCGATCTCGGTCGATCTCCGGTTCTCCATCTCCTAACAATGGCGGAGCCACATAGCGGACTTTGGATTAGATGACCATTTTAAAATATCAAAAGTTAAAGAATTCATATGTATTGTTGTATAAAAAAAAAACAAAAATTACTTATAAGTACAGTGTTAAATTGTCAGCCTAAATTTTGTATAATTGACCCGCCTAATTAACCAAAGTTCGAATCTCCAGCACTAACTTGACATTATTGGTTTGTTGTATCTTGGCAGGATCCCATAATGGAAAGATCTATTGNTTAAAATATCAAAAGTTAAAGAATTCATATGTATTGTTGTATAAAAAAAAAACAAAAAATTACTTATAAGTACAGTGTTAAATTGTCAACCTAAATTTTGTATAATTGACCCGCCTAATTAACCAAAGTTCGAATCTCCAGCACGATTGTTGTAAAATATTTTGACCCAGTTATAAATAATTTTTGGATCTCCAGTACTATATAATACTATATGAGTGTGCGTCAAATACTGTACGTTCTTTCTCTTTTAGATATTCATAAATTACATTCCCTTTTTCATATGTTGGATCTAAAGTTCTCGATAATATATATGATGTTATTGGTATTATGTTGGTACGATTTAGCACTACATAGTGCACTAACTTGACATTATTGGTTTGTTGTATCTTGGCAGAATCCCATAATGGAAAGATCTATTGATGGGCTCGTGGCTAGCTAGTTCGAGTGCCAATAAATGTTTATCTCGTAAGCCACTGATATAAGCAATTAATCAGACTTAAATACAATTTGCTGTTATATCATATATATGGATACAAATTAATAGAGGTCGATAAGTATCTTATTTCATCAAATAGACTTATATATTGACTTAAAAGAAAGTTTCAATAGATTTTGGTTCACTTTGTTGATTTATCGATCATTTTTAATTAGGCCGTTGTCGGACGGAGGATTGTACGTTGATCTCGGAAATATGTAATCTAAGAACTTGGTTTTATATATAGAGTATAGTACATAAATTATGATATCATTAGATTATTCATTATGAAATACGAAAACGACTCATAAAACATATATAGAAAGATTTCTTGTTATATTGATTCAATATTCTGAGAGTTTGAATGCAAAAAAGTTTACAATTAACTCAATAAACACTAAATCATAGTACCATTTATAATTTGATATATCACTTATTTTAATTATGGAGCCAAGGCTTTGATAGCCAACTTCTCACCGGCCTGACAATCACCAGGATTTAATGTTCCGATGTAATAGCTATATCCATAAGGAAGGTGGATCGTATCGAATCCGGACGTGTGCGTTATCGATCCCTCATTCGCTTTACAAGTTTCATAACCAGTTCGGTTTACCACCACCACATTGCTTGCTTGACTGTCGTATTTGAATTCTGCAATTTCATCATCATCATAAATTAATATATCAATATATAAACCAATTGACGTACAAAGATTTTAGACTCTTAACTAACCGAATTAAAATAATATATACCACATAGTTTTAATATTGATACATACCAAGAATATCGCCAGCATAAAAGGTTTTGCCTCTTGCCCAACTGTCCTGGGGAATAATGACGTCCCAACCAAAGTCATAACCTCCGACCCTGTATTTGGTCGGGCTTCTTCCATGGACCACGTCGCTGGCTGCAAACAAGCATAAGACCATCATGAAAATAGCCCTTGGAACCGGTCTCGCAACATAAGAAACTTGTCCACATGATCGAGCCATTTGGGTCGTCATTAGGTTTAATGGATTTCGGTGAATTAGCATTGAACCTTTGTGTTGATATTTATGCACTGTTTATGGGTAATGCATTTTTGGCAATTTTTTTTCCTGATTAGTGAGATATAATATTTAGAGTTTTGGTAAGTCCATACTATGATTTTGTTTAGTAGTCAAACAAGTGTTGTTCTATTCAAAACTCCATGAATGCGATACTTTGACTGAACTTATAATTTCTAAGTTTCTAACACCTTTTTACTACATATATAAAGCATAATTTTGACCCAAAGAAATTTAGAAAGCATATACCAAATAATTAACATAATTTGGCTGACCAGAAAAAGGTGGTCTTTATGTGATTACCAAACACTAGTACTTAAGAATATTTAGTCTATGGTTTTGAAATGAAAGTATGACCTTAAACTAATTTTAAAATATTTTTTAAATCAAAATACAATCAAATCAATTTTAGACTTCAAACTCTTACCGTAGTTTTGTTCATTGGACCATCTCGAAAATTTTACTCCTTCTACAATTCTACCGAAATATAAGATGTTTTAGATAAAAGAGCGGGGATTAGGAAATTATTTTTTCTAAACAAAACATTATTTAAGGATTAATTAAAATTGTTGCTAAAAAAACATTATTTAATTAAAATATAATTCATCCACTCGTTAAATAGACTGCAAATTCATTAAAATCTGCATAAACTGGTGAAAGAGCTATTATGGAAGCAAGGAATTAGTGCACGACTGTAGCCTCCCTTTATATATATTCTGAAGTGAAAACACTCATTTGTGCCATGATTTTAGTGATCGATCAACAATAGATAACAACAGCTTTTGCAACAAATAAAAATTGATGAATTAACTTTCTCATCTTACATAGATGAATTCGAAAAATATATTTTATTTTTCTGTTTTTATATCTTATTTCTCGCAATTTAAATTTAGTAACTATAATTTAGCACACAATTTAAAATTAATTACGTAAAATTATATCTCTATTGGAATCAATATCTTTTAAATAATTTATTATCCTTTGACAAAAAACAAAAAAAGTAAAATAACAAACATTCTTCAATAATTTATTATTAGTTGATAAAAAAAATCTCGATTTTTCTTTTTGAAAAGGAGACATATATATGTATACATGTGATTATGTGAATATTTGATTGCTGAAGAAACATAGAAAGTGCGCAAAGTAGAAGGGGCGCCACAACTTTTTTTTATATATATAATTAAGATTCAATTCTTTTATTCTCCGAAATCAAATTTAGATCTAAATTCATTAAAAGAAGATTATAAATATCTAATAAATACAATTCCATATGACACACAACACTAACATATCTAATTTTTTATTTTTACATGATTTTCTTATATTGTTAGTAAGCACAAAACATACTTGACTATCATCAGCATCATCAGTGCACCATGCATTGTCTTCTCCGATTTCTCTCATAATCTTGTCTGGTGAGACAATGCTACACGCACTTAGCGTATCTCACAATAAAATCTTAGGTTCTCCAATGTTCTTGTAACCACTAATCCTATTCAAACATGTACAAAAGCAAAAACCTTAAGCTCGAGTCCACATGATTTTCAGTTCTTCACTTGGTCTATGTCCAAATGACTTCTCTTTTCATTGAAGCCCATATGACATTTTCCCTAAATCCTTTAATTAAGTGACTCTAGAAAATAAGAAATTGAATACACGTCAGTACGTCACCATACCTTGTTTTAACATGTCTTCACTTTTTTTCATGTTCATAACAGTTTGTGCGTCACACACAAACAAATTCTCTGTTCTTTGAAATTTATTTAATAATTTTCTGTTTCTTTCATAGAGAGACTTCACTACAATTTTCTGTTTTCTCAGATGAATAAAGATATAAATTATATAAGGTCGATAATTAAGTCTCTTATTTTTCCAAAGAGGCTTACTTGTCAATGACACATATACAAAATTTCCAAAGATTTTAGTTCATTTAATTTGATTTTTCACTTTCAGGCCGTCTTTATATGAACACCTCTGGACTGAATTT
>OVAF01000424.1:0-42028 GCA_900406245.1 Odontarrhena argentea | reverse complement strand
TCTCTCTATTTAGGAAGGCCACCATCATTAAGAAAGAAATCAAATGAAATTTTCTAACGACTTAAATAAGTAAACCACTTTATGATGTAAGTTTTAATAGAAATGACTAAAATCATTAGAAATAAGTCTACAGGCTACAGCTAATATTTGCTTATCTTTATCCCCCCAGAAAAGCTTATTGCTTACATTACTTAGTTTTGAGGTGGCAAAAGTTTAACTTCTAATTTGGCAGATTGAGCATTTCATATTATTACTATAGTCGGGGGCATAACCCGAAACTGAAAATTTGCAGAAGATCCACAATGTAAAGAGTGGTATAAGGTATACTCTTTCAGCTCATCCCATATCCACCAGAAGTTTAAAATCAAATGTTCAAACCAAAATCAGAAAATCAAATTAAATGTAACCGAACCAAACCCGGTTAAGATCTCCATTTGGGTTGTTTTAGTTGGCTTCCTTTCTCCCTCAGTCCACATCCTAGTATACACATTAACACACAAATTAATCAAAACCACAAAAAAACAAAGAAACAATAGTATGTGGAAACAAAACTGTGATGTACCTGTCGGCTTCTACATGTGAATGGGCTTGTCATAGGTAGCCATGGCAGCTTCCTTGATAGCCTCACTCATGGTGGGATGAGCATGACATACTCGAGCAATGTCTTCACTAGATGCGTCATAGTTGGTGGTGTTTAGCAACGAGAAAAATAGTACAGGGTGTTTCAGGTTTATTCGATATATTACGGGCTATTTAAGCTGCCAACCCATATTATAAACATCATACTATGTAACATAAATAAAAATCAAAAACACCAATCTATATTTTAATTTTACAAATTATAAAATTCGTAAAACACACTATTCCGCACATGGCGCGGAGTATAACCTAGTTATATTTAAATTGTTGACAAAAAAGGTTATGTTTTTCTTATATTCTGTTGTGGTTCGTTAATTTACATTTCATTACTTAAACAATATATCTTCCAGTAACAAACTACTGAGCTAAAGGCCTGTGAATAAAAGTCAGGCCCAAAAAGGTTTACAAAATCTTGTTACTATAACATAAAAAGCGTCCAAATGAAATGCCGTGAAATTACGTCCGGAGATCACCACAGAGTTATACGAACGACGATCTTTCTTAAGCCCGCCACATTTTTCTCTGAGACTCACCACTCTCAACAGATTCCGAGCCAAGATGAGTACCATGAAATTCTGCCGCGAATGGTAAACGCACCATGCTTAAAATTTCTCCAATTACACCTCTAGGTTTCTCGAAGTTTCGAGATTTTTGCATGAATTTTTTTTGTTTCCTTAAAGATCTTTTTCTTTGAACCATCCACGGTTGATTTTGCCTTACAGAAGTTTTCAATTCTCTTAAAAATTCTTACTTTTTGGCCCCAATTTCGAGATTTGTCTTCAGGGGCCTTAACTGCTCTGTTTGATTTTTTGTTCAGTAACAACATATTGTATCCTAAGGAGGATAAGGAGCAGAAGGTTCTCCTCTACGCTTGCCGTAACTGTGACCACCAGGTGAATCTTGTTCATGATTCTTTTTGCTTGGAAAAATTAGGGTTTCTAGGGCTCATAATGTAGGGCACGAATTGTGAGGTGGACTTAGTTGTAATCAAGAAACACTTTTGTGCTTTCGCCTTGTCGATGCTAGTAGTTCCATTAGGATTATTTGGTTGCACCTACCTCTCTACTTCATTAACTCCTTCCTTGAAGGCTTAACTAGCAACTTCTTGTTGGTTTTATATGAAAAGAGTTAGCTTTTATGATACATTAAATGTCTAGTTATTGAAATACGATCAGCTGGATTGTCATCTTCTTGTTACAGTTTTACTAAATGGATTATGCAATTTGGGGTCCTTGTCCTCATTTCAGAGTTTATATGACTTTCCAGGAAGCAGCTGATAACAACTGTGTTTACAGAAACGAGGTTCATCACTCTGTAAGTGAGCAAACTCAGATCCTAACCGACGTGGCTTCTGACCCGACTCTTCCCCGTACCAAGGCTGTGAGATGTGCTGAGTGTCAGCATGGAGAGGCTGTCTTCTTCCAGGTATAACTATCTTGAGCTGCATCATTGGTTAACTACTTAGTTATGCTACATCTTCACTGTTTGTTCCCTAGATGTTATTTTCGATTCTTGAACACTGATTGGGGATTTAACATAACTACCATTGAATATGCAGGCTACGGCTAGAGGAGAAGAAGGGATGACACTGTTCTTTGTCTGCTGCAACCCGAACTGCGGTCATCGCTGGAGAGAGTAGATTGAGCTTTCCGGTTACAGTTGTTCAATCATCCACCTATGTTGTAGTGACTTTTTAAGAGTCTAGGACGTATCAATGTTCATGTAGTGTTACTATTAGGTGTAAGGTGTGGAATGATGAGAACAAATCTTTTGAGATTAGATTAGTCGGCTCACATGACATGATGAGCAAGATCATAAGAGGCCAAAGCAGAATTTTTCGAAATCATAATCCCAATTTGTGTTTCACAAAACATACAAAAGGTTTATTCTTGTTACTCTTCGGAATTGAGAGGATACAAGAAACCTGAACTTAAACATTTTGGTGCTGCCCTCCACGGCTCATCTCCCAAAACGCAACCTCGTGTTCGAGAACTCGTACAAGAACATCTTCAGCTTCAGCAAGAACATCGCCAGAGGCATTCTCAAGACAACGCTCCGCAATCTCCTTGACAGACGAACAATACAGCTTAAACCCATCATTGCCCCACCGATGACAAGCTCCGGTCAACTCCACCGGAGTCTTATTCCCTTCTTCCAAACAATGAGCAAAGCTCTCTTGATACACTGCCTCAATCGCCCAAAAAGCCGTCATAATCACTGAATACTTCGCCTCACTACTCATCAAATCCTCCAAAAACCTGAACGAACCACAAAAATTTCTCATCCCCCAAATTTCACTTTCTCAAAATCAAACAATATAAAAATTCAAATACCTGCGATACTCTTGATTAGCTTTTTGAGGCACAACAGTCGAGAAATCAACATCCCATTTCGATCCTTCTCTCTTAAACCACTCGATTTCATCGTTCAACGACGCTAAACCACCAAGCACCACTTCCATATCGGAACTCTCACCGGCTCTGATCAACACATTCGCTACAAAAGGCACGAATCCCCTCACGAACAGATAATCTTGCCCCAGCCAAGTTCTGAAGGACGAAGGATCAACGGATCCGTCGCGGATAGAGACGACGAAAGGATGACGTGTCGCCGCCGTGTAGATCGAACGGTGCTTATCAAGCCACGTGTCGATCATCCCTCTCTTCTCCATATTGAAATTGTTTCTTCTTCCTTCCCTCAAGAGTCATTTCATCGATCACCTTGTCTCCGTCAAAACGTTTTTGACTTTGTGGTAACACGATGACGTGCACGCCTTATTGGGCTTGGCCCGAGGCCCATCACATTCAGCCGAATCAACGGCGGTAAATATATACTAATAAAGGACGTTAATGATTTGGCAAATTATGAACCGTTAAGATGGTTAAATAACGAACGCAATAGTCACGTCAAGTATCACTTACTTAAATATAGTGGTGACGTGGAAAATATTCTTTCCGAAATAAATATGTTATTCTGTTGTATTGCTATTTCTCCTCGATCGAATATTTGTTGTGTTTAGTTATATTTCGAAATTCGAATCGAGCTGAGCGGACTCCGTCGACGGATTATAATTTTCCGGCGAGATCTGCGGCGATTAAGATGGCGGATGAGAGGTATAACAGGAAAAATCCGGCGGTGAAGAGGATTTTGCAAGAGGTTAAGGAGATGCAAGCAAATCCCTCCGATGATTTTATGTCTCTTCCTCTTGAGGTTTAAATTCGATTCGAGCTTTTGAGATCGGAGATGTTTATATGTTCTGCTGCTCTTGTGTTTCTATTTTGAGATTGGGTTGAAACGGAGTTCGGAAAATTGAATTTTGAAAATCTGTGGGTAGTATTTTTTGAGATCTATGATATGGTGTTCTGTGATGTGTTGTGTCTTGATTTTTGTGTTTGTCTAGAGTGACGGTGTTTGGTTTGAGCGATTAGGATCAGGGATGATCCATATTCTCATGTATTCATTGGATTTTTGGTAGTTTCTTTGTTCCAACATTCGTGCAAGAGCTAAAATTTGAATATTTTACTGTCTATTTAACTTCAGGAGAACATCTTCGAGTGGCAATTCGCAATCCGAGGTCCCGGTGATACTGAATTTGAGGGCGGGATTTATCACGGCAGAATTCAGCTTCCTGCAGATTACCCTTTCAAACCTCCTTCCTTCATGTTGTTGACAGTGAGGATCTTACTCTTCTTTCATACTTAAACGCGGATGTTGCAAGGGAAAAAGGTGAGTATGTATCTGATGAGTCTCTTTGTTTTTTTTCTTTTTCAGCCTAATGGTCGTTTTGAAACCAATACCAAGATTTGCTTGAGCATTTCAAATTACCATCCCGAGCATTGGCAACCTTCATGGAGTGGTAAGTTCTCGGGTGTTTTATATTTTCTTGTGCCTATCACCAATTTCATGGTATAAGTCTGTAAGAGATCAACCAAGCAATAACAATTAACGCTTAGATGAATTGTTATGTATAACTATAGATCTTATATTATTACTGTTGTGTTGTTTCTTTGCAGTTCGAACTGCCTTGGTGGCTCTCATTGCATTCATGCCCACAGCTCCCAATGGAGCACTGGGATCAGTAGATTATCCAAAGGAAGAGAGACGTTCACTAGCCATTAAATCACGAGAAGCACCACCCAAGTATGGCTCTCCAGAACGTCAAAAGATTATTGATGAGGTATGTTCCCCTCTAGACATCCTTCAAATTTTGAATTTGCTAGATGTTCATCGTGATATGATTTTTTTAACCCGTTCTGTATGGGCTAGCATAGCATTATACCATAGAACTAGCTGTTGGTAAAGTGGCCTTTCTTATATATTAAGGTAGCGGTTAAGATTTAATGTTTGCTCTAATGAGTATCAGCATTACCCACAAATATTACAAAAACCTTTGCTTAACTTTAACTGCAATCACAGCTGTTATTCTTTGCATACAACATATTTGCTGGAAAACACTGTTTTAAAGGTTACGGTTTTTCTCGAAACAAATATAGTGCTAATAATCTCCTTTTGATTCAAAGTTTTGATCCTTTTTCGTAGATGATACCTACAATTCCTTTTCAATTTTAGAAAGAACTAACTAAATCATTTCCTTTTAATAAGTGCAGATTCATCACTACATCCTAAGCAAAGCAACCGTAGTTCCAAAGCCTACTCCTCTGGAGTGTAACCAAACACCTTCCTCTGAGTCAGAAGCTCAGTCCCAAGCCGAACCACAGGAAGCCACAACAATAGTGGAGGAACAATCTGTTGCTACAACAGACATCACAACTGATCATCAAATGATCGAAGCGGCAGCTCAAGTAGCCAACATAGCAGCTAATGTGAGTCCCACGGCAGGAGTAGCAACAGTCGAGGTTGCGGCTAGAGCTTCTGGAAGTAATGAGCAGACGGTGGTCAGGAGAGCAGCTCAGAAGCCTGTCGATGATAGACTGTTCACCTTGGCAGCGGTTGGTCTTACAGTCGCAATCATGGTCCTTATCCTGAAGAAGTTCATAAGATCAAGTGGTTATGGTGCTGGGCTTATGGATGAGTCTTGATGAACTCTGATGAATATCGGTGGATCCAAACCAATCCAAAGTTCCAAACGGTAAAATTCAAAGTTGATCGACAAATGAAGGCGTGAAAAGTCGATGCTGCTTTGTGGAAATGGGGTTTTGTTGTTATAAATATGATTAAAGTGCATAAATGGTAAATAATTGTGTGTCATTGTCTTGCAACTTATTAGTTGATAGATTCGATTATAGCTTGTAACCAAATTAAAAGAATATGTATTTTGGATTTGAATACTGTCGTGAAAAGACCTTTTATTGAATACAGGAAGCTTAATTTGTACAGAAATGAAATCTGGTTATCTAATATTTTCATAACTATTTCTCATTTTGATATTGATATTCAATCTTTTTGTGATGTTTGATGTATGAGAGTTTCCAGCTGTTAATATTTTCTACGTTTTACAAGGTCAAAGATTCACAATCTTGTGGCAGACGATGAAGTACTGATCATATAGTATGCATGGATGTACTATGTAGTAGAAAGCACACACATAGTTACGTGTGGTACTGTGTATTTTTCATTACAAAATTTACAGAACCACATTAGTTTTGTGTGTTCCAAAAGATGACCTCATGGTTTGTACCTTAGATTAACTTTTTGACCCTTGACTGAAAAACTTATTAACCTCCGAGTAAACCAAAACGAACAAAAATTACCATGAGGTTCTTTTTTTTTTTTTGGGTCAGATTTACCATGAGGTTCAAAAGTTACTTATAAAGTGAACTGGGAATATAGTTGATAGTTAGTTTGAAAATCATCCTCTTCACTTGACGGAAAAATATAAATATTATAATAGGAAATGCTATTAATGGTTATATTTTGTAGAAAGTAACTACCAAAAAAGGAAAGTTTGAAGTCCTTGCCCTTTGGCGCAGGGATCTTTCAGGTACTAGAACTTTGTTCAAACTCTGCTTTTGCGTATCTGTCAAGTCAGTTTTTACAACTGCTCTTGTTTCTTTCCTTTTTACTATAGAAAACGTAAAAGAAGTGATCTCATTGAAAATACGTGAATGCTCCTTTCTCAATTTTACCCTTTTGTAATATATATTGATAGAGAAGAGACTCAGTTACAATTTCCAGAGAGATAAAGAGGCTTGGAAGTAGAAAGTGTAGTGGTGAGATAATAGAAGAAGTTTCTGCAAGAGAAATGGTTAAGAACAGTGACTTTGTTCGAGTGAAAGAAGAAAGGAAGAACTTGAGCTTCTTCAAGATTTTCCAGGGTGCAGACTTATCCTCTGAAGTCATGGTAACTTGATTTTTTTGTTCTGTTTGTTTTATGGGTTTTGAAAAGGTTTAATCTCTTTCGTTTTCTGTGTTTTGGAATGTTGAAATCTGTTGGCTCTGTGGTGTTATTGGGTCTCAACGGTTAACTCTTTGGTTTCTCTGTGTTTTAGAACTTGAAATCTTGTTAGCTTTTGTTTATAAGGTTGAATCTTTCTTTTAACTGCTTTTTCTCGTTATAGAAGTTTCTTCTTTTGTCCACTCTTTGCCATTTTTGTGCTCTCAAGAACACAAAGTTGTTGCTTTCTCTGTCTGTATGTCTTGGTTAGATCTTCCTTCTCTGCTTTTCTTGATTTCTTGTGCTAAGTTTGTTTGTGATTAGAGGTCAAAGTTTGTAATAGTATGTATTGTTTGATGATTTTGACAAAAAAAAGTTTCACTAATGTTTATACTTTTCTATTTGAAATCAGAGAGCTCTTCCTTACAACTTCATGAGAAACATCTCTGAGAAAGACTTCAGCTACAAGATGGTGATAAGAACAAAATGGGGAAGCTCATGGAAGGTGGACATCGCCAAGAACCCGAGGTTTTACTACTTGGAGAAGCAAGGATGGAACCAGTTTGTGAGTGACAATGCTTTGGGACAGAACGAGTTCATCACATTAACTCACAGAGGAAGTATGTACTTTGATGTCAACATCTTCAATCAGAATGGCAAAGAGATCATCCGGCGTAAAAAGCTCCCAACAATGGCTTCTCCTAGTAAGTTTCGCCGTGAAACAGAAGAGGTTTAGAAGAATATGATGACACTGATTCTATTTACTTTTTGGATGAGAACAGGTGGAGTGAAGAAGGAGCCAGGCGAGAGCAGTGGCTACAAAGGTGTGAAGAAGGAAGATGAGACATGTGAATCTGTGGGAGTAGTTGTGCCTGAAGTCAGAAGGAAGAAACCTGAAGAGTCCAAATCATCCAAGAAGAAGAAGAGCAAGAGCAAGAAAGGTGTGACTTCATTGGAAACCGGTGAATCTTCGAGAGGTAGAAAGAAGGGATCCAAATCATCCAAGAAGAAGGAGATAATCCAGATCAACAATGTGGGAAGTGTTCCAGAATTCAAGATCACGATAAGAAACTCATACCTCAAGTTCCTGGTAAGATTAGACACAACAAAACATAATGCAATAGTTTCTTTATTGGTGAAATGTTTAATCTCTGATATTTTCTTTTTTACTTTTCAGGCAATCCCTAAGAATTTTGAGCAGTATCTCCCGAGGGAGTCGGAGATATTCAAGATAAGTCACCCGAATGGAAAGGATGCGTGGAAGGTGCTCTGCTTGGTGAGGGAGGTTAGGTCAATCTTCTCTAAAGGATGGTCGAAGATAGCACGAGAGTACCCTATGCTTATTGATGATGAATTCACTTTCAAGCTCATCAAACCCAAGGAATTTCTCCTTGTTCTCTCCAAGAAGTCCCCTGTGGATATCACTCCATGATTGATCAGTGAATGAAAGTATCTTGCATTCTTATATCCGTGGAGACAAGTTGATCACTCTAGGTGTTTATTACTGTTTAATTGCTCTAGCTAATGTGTTTGTTTGTTAGTTTTCCTTAGACTTAAGTTTGTGTGTTTGGTTTGTTTCCATCTAAGACTTTAAGTTTGTGTGTGTTAGTTTCCTTTGAGACCTTTAAGCATGTATGTTTCATGCAACGTAGTGTTTCAGTAGTATCAAATCTTTTCTCTCAATGCTTCTCTTCAACAAAGTGTGTTGTAATTTGCAACACGTGGTCACTAGTCAAGTTTGTTTCCTCTTCTGTTAATAAAGAGAAATGGAGGGAAAGCTTGAAGTAGAAATAAATTTCGTAAAACACATTTCATATATATATGATTGAACAGGAGCAAATAAATTGGTCCAAAACTCATACGAGTGTGTACTTTATTAGAACGTGAAGGTTTTTATGACCCACTTAACAGGTAAACGCACCAACAAGCGAAACAACAAACACAAAGCTTAGAATATAAACACTGGTTATCATTAGAGTTCTCCAAGCAATGACAGTGAAGATCAAGACAAAGCTCAGTGGTGAGCCTTCACGACGGTCACAGGGCAAGTCACGGTGTTCACAACATGGTTGCTTACACTTCCCATGATCATCCTGCACAAAAATGGATTTTAAATGCTTATCAATGTGTGATTCATTTCGTTTCCACTTTGAAACCGAAGTTTTAGACATTTTAACAATTTGAGAAAGAGAAGAAATTTTTACCTCTTCAGGCCACCAAGGCCTCTGTTACCGATAACAAGGCTCGAGAGAGGAATAGAATCAACTGCTTCAGAAATCTTCTCACGAGGATCTCCCCAATATATCTTCATCATTACAGTAATCTGCTCATGGTTCACAACAGTTGATCATCATTTAAAAGAAACAACATTATTGTAAAGAAAGTTTCATACAGATAGAAAACGTCTTTGTCTCAGTCACAACTCACATAGCAAAAGCTTTCAAGTTTCGAAGAACATTTTAGAAGTTACAGGTTATCCGATACTATAGTCCCACCGCAACTCAATTCATTTGCATTAAACACATAAATATTTCTCCACTACCAGAGACAGAAAATTGTAATTTCCAAGTCATGAGTACACATACGTAAACTACACTCACAGTTAGAAATTCGCAAACATTATGGAATCATAAACTTGACATTCAAACTCAGGTATAGTGTTACTACTTTCTAGTTTCTGTAAAGTCTATGGTTTAAAGTTGCAGACAGGGTTTATGGACATTTTTTGCACCTACAGGTAGTATTGCTTAGAAAAGGGAAATACTAACCGATTTGGTCCTAGCGGCTGTGTTGAGAATATCAAGGGTCTCAGGATCTGGTTTCACAGCATACTTCTTCATCACAGCAGTATCAGAGAATTCACTCAGAGGAATCAGAGCTGAAATGGTACAGCACAAAAACCAGAGTCAAACCAACAAGCAGAGGATCAAGACCAATTTGACTTAATCATGTTACAAATAAAGTGAAGAGAGGATTCATATAACACGATCAAATAAGTACAGAATCAACTGATCAATCGATGCATGAGTACTTTTTAAGATCAGACAAGAGTAAACAAGTCTAGTTCGAAACCCTAAACTAAGATACAAGAAGGCTTTAATCTTCTTCAGTTTCCAAGAAAGAAGAAAAAGTGTTAGAGAAGAGATGGGATAATCGTACGTGATCCAACGGTCTCCCAGAGCTGCATCTCGCCTTCCTCGTAATGCATCTCAGGACAAACAGTGATGAGAACTATATGATCACCGTCGCGAACAACGTTATCGATCGCCCAGCTCAGAGCCTTCCTGCTACACTCCGAGAAATCCACCGCCACTCCGACCCTCCGTCCACCACTCTCCGCCATTCTTTCTCTCTCTCTCTCTACGATTATTGATTCTCTCTCTGTGTGAAAATAGCGAACACTTGAAGACAAATGGTGTCTGGTGCGAAGACTAGGTAGACTAAATAAGGAAATGGTCCGCTGTGACGCTGTCTTAAGATCTGTACACTTTTCTGAGCGTTGGATTTCTTCAACGAGCGATCACAGCCTTACATTTAGAACAGCTCATAAACAAATATCTTCTTAGAAAAAGAAAATTGTTAACGGACAAGACAAGGTGGAAGTCTGGGTCCACTATTTTTAAAACTGTGGTCTGAAACAACTAAAACAAAAACAGACATTAAGCCACGTCGTTAATTTAAAGTCAAACAGCCTCTCCTCTAATTTAAGTAACATGGTCAGATTCTGATCATATAACTTAAACAAGTTTTTTAAAGTACTTTAAATCTTCAGAGCGCGGGTGATTTCCCAGCAAGATGCCTCCGTCTCATGACCAAACCGATGGCCGGAACTTAAATTCCGGCCGCCGCTGTTTGCTAAGGTCACTAGGAACCACTCGTTCTCCAGTGAAGACGGATAAATTAGGTGATCATCCTGAATCAAATTTAACATTGCTTCTTTAATAAATAACTTTTTTTTTTTTT
Source organism: Odontarrhena argentea (assembly GCA_900406245.1). Taxonomy (NCBI): domain Eukaryota; kingdom Viridiplantae; phylum Streptophyta; class Magnoliopsida; order Brassicales; family Brassicaceae; genus Odontarrhena; species Odontarrhena argentea. Next base: position 31,092 of record OVAF01000424.1, on the reverse strand, counting down.
TTTGGTTACTAAACATATACAGTAAAGATTTGTTTTGTTACCTCAGGGAGTTCAAAGAATTCATCAGGGGAAATCTGAAGTATCACTGATGCAGACTGACCAGTACACCATGCGTATAGTTTGGTTTCCTCGTCAGCAAGTGTTATCATTATGTGGAAGGTTCTTACTACTTCTGATCCTGAGTTTTTGCAGTTTACTCGGCAGAAGTTACAATGCAGATTCCCTCCATGTGATGACTGTTCTTCATCAATGAAATGACCACAAACGCTGTGCGATAATCTCGTGTTGATGTTATGGCACTGGTCAATCTCATCCAGCTTAACTCGACAAATCTGTCCAAGACAAAATATGAGTGAGAGAGATTCAAAAAGTAAACAGTCTTGTAAATCATTGAGAAAGTGAGGCGTACATTTATTGCAGGTTTTCTCTGTTTTGATGATACTTGGGAGAGGGTGGAGATTCTGTGAAGACAAGAAGAGGTCAGAAATGCAGGCAAGCAGCTAAGGTTGATGAATGTAGCTTTCTCATCCTTCTCGTGCCATAAGACCTCAAGGCTGTTCAACCGAAAACAATTATTCCATCAAATGTTTAAGCTAAAGCACTAAGGCAGTACCTAATAGGCTAATATGGTGAAGATGATATTCCTTTCTGAGTTAAATTCATGTTCAAGAGTTCTGGTTACAAAAGTCCACAAAAGAAGTGGATGATACTCTGGTCAAAGCAAGGGAGGCACTTACCAGTCTCCTTTTGTGCTTTTGCAGGATAACCCAGAAACGTAAACGACATGACCAATCCCTAAACTTCCCAACGACCTGGAAATCATAAACATAATTAATAAAGCTCATGTAACAAAATGTTCGACGCTCCAAACTAATATTAGGATGAAGTTACAGAACTCATGAAAGACTTTGATACCAGTAACTATTAAAGTGGAGCCTAGCCCATATTGCTCCAGTTGTGTCCTCAATTTTCAAAGAGAATACCACTCCTGTGGCATTTGGATCACATAATACATCTGTTACAATGCCATAGAGACTGATGCCAGTGGTTTTTTCCCGAATGTCGGTTATAATCGTCTGCAGAACTTCAACCAGGTAAAGGTAATTAGCAGATGCAGCAAAGCAATAGGTTTTCAAATAATTGCTGGACCAGGCTTTACATATAAGCTAGGTAATATAAAATCTCTTCAACCACTGGCTTTTATCCCACAACGCTAACAAGGCACTGAATGGCAGACAGAGATGATATTCTAATAACAAGTAACTGGAAGCAAAGTATTGCGAAATAACACACCCTATTTACTGATTTCTCGAGGACATATAGAAAAAAAAACAAGCCACTGAACTAGATTCAAGATTGGTTGATATACCATAAAAACATCCCAACCATAACATGGGCCTCTGACAACATTACAAAGATCAATTACCATACACCCATGAAGCTAACTTGCAAAGGAAAAGAGCCTCTAGATTTATAAACCATCAGTTAATAGCATGCTAAATTAACATAAGATCTTAACTCGTACTCACCTGAAAAGGATAATTGCTGAAGTCTATACAACCCTCGGCGTCACAAGGCAAAGTAACCTGTGAAACTCCGACTGAACCAAGTAGTTTAGATCCTTGGCACTGGTTTTGGGACAATGATACACATACCTGAAAAACAAACAAGTCACTCCACATTGGTGATATAAAACAGAAAATCTGACCCAAACAAAAAAAGCAACAGAAAAGTTCATCTACCTGTTCCTCTTGCAAAGTTGACGGCTCTAGATAAAGATGTGTTGCGCTACCACATTCAAGGCAGAAATTCTCCATTCCTTCCACTGCACTCTTTTCGAGACTAGAAATATAAGGCCTCTCAAGCCCAAGTACACTTCCTACACTGAAAACAACATCTTTAAGAAATTGGTTTGCAGAAAAAATTGTGGTAGAAGCACCCAACCAGGAGCTTACCTCAGAAGGTTTGCAACGATGACTTGGTCTCCCCACAAGATAAATTTTGTCCTAACGCCGTCACCATCTACGAGGGAAATTTGCCTTCTCTGTGCAGTAGTAAACCCGAGTTCAGATTCCAGAGGCCCTATAGACTCAATCCTGCTCCCGAACCAAGAAGAAAAAAATGCAAAATTACTTTTGAACAAAAGGCCAATAGAAATTTTATCATGTACCACTTAATCTCCTAAAACATAAACTTCCTTTCTCTTTTTTTTTTAGAGGTACTTTCTGCATCTTTTTATAAACCACTCATTACTTCCAAAGTGTTTTGTTCTTCTAAATCCAATTACAGTATTAGTGTTCGAAGTTTCTGGAACGTGTTTGCAACTAGGAATGTGAGTGGTAAGTTACTTTTACCAATATCGCTATTGAATGATGTCACATGCACAGGTATTTATCTTACCTAGCATACAAAGAGTATGAATTTGCATTGTTGAAAGCCTCGAGAGAAGAAGATGAGAAAGTATCGGAACAAAGTTGATCTGCTACAGATGAGAAAGTATCGGAATAAAATACAGCCGATATGAGTATTGCATCGCCCTCTTCATCCTGCAGTATTTCAGAGTGAAGTAAAAACTAAACCATTTTTTTCATATAAAATTTCAGACAAAAGACTGTGATGAGTTAGAACTTAGAATTAACAGCAGGCAAACAAATTCAAGACTGCAGTTATAATTTCTCATTGAAAAGATTGACAAAAGAGCANTCTAAAATCGTATGTGTGGTTAGTGGAGTGCCACATCCTTCTCTAGCTGTACGAAGGTGGCATCCACCAATCAAAACCTCTCTACCTTTTCCAATAATCCCATTCGGTGGTTCCACCAACCCATAATATCTACACAGAGGGCATTAGAAGCTTATGAGATTATAAAGAAACACTGAAATTCATTAAATATGAGATTATGATTAATCTTTACTGAATAGCCATACTTGCGATGTAGATAGAGATCGATAGTGTTGGAGCTCCAAAAATCCCCTAGTGTAAGCATGAATATGTTTGTACCTGAAATAGTAATTAAGTTTCAATGAACAGACCACTTACTTAACACCACCTACGAAAAATGCTGTAAGAATTTGTTAGATACCGGGAAGAACATGAACATCGATAATAACAGCTTCCAAAACACTGTTGCGGGACAGAAAATTCTTCTCATAGATAGAGTCTATTGTGACAGTATTAGCGAGTCTCCTTCTTCTTCGACTCTTTTTCAACTGATCTATGAGCTCCGGCCTCTTCTTTGACATTCCTGATTTGTTTTGCTCATGCCATGCCTACAGATTCAAGAATTCACGGATAAACAACCAAAATCGACAACCAAATCACTACATAAACAAGCTCAATAACAAATCCAAAGCTACAAAACCAACTTGCATTTTCCAATCCAGGTTTCCATTCAGCTACCAGACATTTCATACATTTATGAGTACAGATTTGGTCTTCACACCAAGCCAATATTACAAAGAGACTCCCTCATCAAATTAAGCTTCCCCACATACTAAAACGCCCAATTCGAAAAACAATCAAAATCGAAGCAGTACCTGAAAGAGATCGGACAAGAGAATCGCGGCAGTGACACCGCTCGAATAAGCGGTACAAGTTTTCAAGATACGCGAAGCGATCCAGCCCCAACCCGGACCAGTCTTGCCCTCCGCCTCTTCAGTTTCGTCTTCCTGCGGCGAAATCACCGATCTGGCGTAGTCGATGAAAGCCAGAAATGGGTCTTGTACATCTTCCTGGTCTTCCATTTCAATGAGTGAGCCTCCGTTTGAATCAGCCATTAGAGCTCTGAATTGCTAATTCGAAACCCTAGATTTGCCGTTACTGAAATTGCCCGGGTTTTTCAGGGTTCTCGACATTCCCTTTCGCGGGGAAATTAATTTTAAAATTAAAATCGAAATACAATTTTTCTCATAATCAAATTACTGAATGAGTTAATATACGGTATTAGAATGTAGTAATACCCAAAGTTTTATTATTTCACATAAGACCTCATTTTCAACTAACTCTTTACACATTCCCCACTATACTTTTTTATCTTTGGTCAACATTTTCTCATTTTCTCCTTTGAGTGCTAAACTAATAACTCCCCCTTCTTTCAGAAATTTATTTTCTACCGGACTTTTGAAATACAGATCAAAGGATAATCAGCTGCAGAAAGCCACCTAAATTTGAATCTTATCATGTGAATCTTATATGTATAACTTTTTGGAGTAAAAGCAATCTTTGTATGAAACTATGAATAAAAACAATTGCTACCATATAATAATTCTTTAAAATTAACACATGAGCCCTTCATCTTTACACATCCCCAATAAATCTCCCAATATTCATTCAAGTACTGCTTACTCTGGCTTTTATGAATCTCCCTAACCTCTGAGAATCAAGATTAACTTCAAGCTTAGAGGGATCTAAAGACAATTTCTCGCGTAGAAAAACATCGAGGTTAAATCCACTCCCAGTCTCTATATCCTCACGTCCCACAGGGCTCTCGGCTTGGCTATCTTTGGCTGTACCCATGTTTCTAAGAGTAGCAGTTAATCGGTTGTTGTCATTGTTCTCACCAAAGTTCAAGAGCCTTTTAACTGTGTCTAAAGCTGGGTCAAGGATGTCTAAGAATCCTGTGACCCATGACGCATCATCAACAACCTCTGTGCGCTGTTTTACAAGACATGAAGAAGCAATCAACATTTGTATAATAACTATACAAGAAGATTATGCTATAAATTTAGGATGTGTAAAAGAGATTACCTGTTGGAAATAGAGGTTCCGGATTTCCTCAGCACGTTCGGAATCTCCCTGATCTTCCTCAAGCTGTGCCCATGTCATCCATGTAACGTAGCTTTGTGAGTTAATGTTCAGTGATGATCTGAACAATCTTCTTGCGGCTGATAGGTTTCCTGCTCTTTGCTCTAGAACTCCCCAAGCCTGTCAGAAAGAGAGGTTTGTTTCAGCATCCTCCAAATAGGCTAACGAAACTTACCATCAGATATATGATTCTAACAGGATTTTGGTTCATACTAAAAAAGTGTTATAACATATACAATGCATATGTTTTTTAACAGGATACAAAGTTGAAAATTATAGAATGTTCTATATATTACCTGTAGACAACGAGAAGCACTTTCGGTAGTTGCATCAATGGAAAGAGCTCTCTGGTAAAGTTCTCTAGCTGTTGTCGTATTTCCTTCTTTCCATTCCATCCAACCCCAAGCCTATACCAGAGTATATTTTCACCAATCATTTCCTCTTCCATAGACGATTATAAAGACTAACCCATATGACTCACTAAAAACACGGTCTATAACTGAATGATTAATTTCTTTAGACCTTAAAATCTCTAAAAAGTATACAAATTCTGTCAGCCAAAACCTAAAGCTCAAACTTAAAACCATATTGACCAAAACTATTTGATCACATCCCATTGAAAGGTACAGTCAGTTTGAATCTTGAATACTTACAATCCAAACAGGTTGATGTCTAGGATCAATCTCTGATGCTCTCCTTAGTAAAGCCCGAGCAAGATTAGCAGATGAGTGTTTGTACTCCAGTAAGCCAAGAGACTGAAGGAGAACAGGGTCTCTAGGATTAAGCGCATGACCTATCTTCAGGAGCTTTCTTCCACGTTCAACATTACCAACTCCAGTTTCAAACACCCCCCACACGTGCCACGCAAACCTATTTTTGGGGCTTGCCTGAACAGCTTTCTGCGAAATATAAAAGGCTCGATCAGAGCTAGAAGCTTTCATACGTAGCTCGATTACTTGACAGGCACTAAGTCATTCCTTTGATGAATATACAGCCTCCACTGCTTTGACTCACTGAACTGATAACAGAAAAAAAGATGTAGCAGTTACCTCAAAAAGCTTTCTCGCAGCTGGGAATCTTTCCAGCTGTATCTCCAACTGTGCCCATGCCTGTTCATAAAAATGAAAAATGTAGCAAGAAAAGGGAAGCTCGTTAACAACATGTTTTTACCTCTCATTACACGTCACTTTTAGAAAATGAAGCCTGATCAGGAAAAGACAGGGGAAGCTAAATTTTGGTTTTTGTGAAAAATCATTTTTTTTATGACATTTCTCTTATTCTAGGATATCCTAGGATACACCTTTGTGAAATTTCATTGTCTTAGCTCTTATCACAAACTTGTCTGATGATGCAAAACACTTACCAACCAACTTGCACAGCTCTTTGAATTGCATATGGTGGCCTGCTTGAACAGGTACCTCGCTTGTTCATATCGACCAGCTTTGGCCTCCAACAAGGCAAGTGTTTGGTAGATATACTCGTTTCTTCCGCAAAATTTTAGTCCTTTGGCGAGCAGATTTCTTGCTTTACTAAGATTTCCTTGCTTTAACTCCAGGTTTGCCCATCCATGCCAGGCTGCTACATGCTTCTTGTCAGCCACAGTGGCTGCATCAAACAATTCTCTGGCTCTTCTTACATTTCCCAATCTATTTTCCAGGACAGCCCAACACTGTTCCAATAACAAAATTGTATCGTTGATACAGGGCACAAAAGTACAAGAAATTGCCTCCAAATGTAACATGTAAATTGCTTCAAAACTCATGCCAAAATAAGATGAACATAGAGAACCTGCCAAATGAATGCATTCTCTCCTTGCGTAGCTTGACACCCTTTCTCATACACAATTCTAGCTTCGGCCAATTTCGATTGTTTGTTGAGTATCTTACCCAATGCCACGTAAGGTCTCCCATCCTCTGGCCAGTAAGCTATGCACTTAAAAACCAACAAGAGAGGATTAAACTCAGTAGACAGCTACTAGCTACATTCGACTCTTTTCAATGGTGGGTATAAGAAATTTCAGGGACACTAGTAAAGAAGCTAAACTATCAATATGTTAAAATTGAACAAATCATCAAAACCATCCACACTCCAGTTTCATCCTACACATTTTTGGTTATCACAAGCATAATTGCATGATCATATACTGAATAATGCTGACAAAGGCTGAATAAGAAAGTGATGTTACCTTCTCCAGAATCTTCTCAGCATCTTTGAATCTAAAATTCCTCGCCAAAACCTTAGCTCTATACAGAGACAAGTCCAGATTCACTGTAAGTGGCTTCTCCTGAGCCCTTGCAGCAGCCGCGGCTGTCGAAGACGATGATGACTCCGTTCTCTCCGGTTCAAATATCGGCATCTTCTTCGCCATCTTACTCAGACCAGCATCGATCCTCGCCGGATACTTTTTCTCCCCTCCCTCACTAGATTCCTTATCGGAATTCTCCAACAAGGGCCGTCGAACTATCAGTACCCCCTCGGCCTCGTCATTTTCAGATTCCTTTTCCGGCGATACACTTGAAGCAGACCTATCGACGACTGCACATAGAGAATTTTGCTTAGATGAGATGGGAGGATGTGTGAGAAAGGATTGACCGGAGATTCCATGCGTTCCGATGTGGACCTTCGCCGGTAATTTACAGAGATTCTCGGGAATTTGAGAAGGAGTTAGAAATAAAAGAGAGAAGGAAGACGTGTTGGCCGGAGAATGAGATGAAGACGAGGAAGTCGGAACCAAGAAGTGCATTGTCTCTAACTGATAAAACCGTTGTGAGAGATTTCATGGAGGAGACTCGGAGAAGCTAGGCGGGCGGGCTCCTGGAAGGAGAAGGGTGGTGACGAATTTACAATGCTGCCCTTACACTGGGTTTATATTTTATGTATTTTAATCAAATTTAAGGGTGATTTGGTAATTGTGTGGAGATTACTACTGGTGCAATATTCAGCCACGTTGCTAACGATTTTGGAAGGCTTAGCAGAATTGGATTTCACTTACACGTGGTGACTTTTTATTGGTTTAAAGTTCTGAGGACGATTCTTAGCCGAAGAAAGTTTACACTCTGGTGCGGATAGGTGTATGATTACGTTGGTAGACAGCCGATCATACCTCATAGATAAGACCAAAACAAAAAAGGTCATGAGTCTGACCAAATAAAAGTTTGTTTTGTAAAATCCGAACTTAATTTTTGTTTCTACAAAAATATTTAAAATATTAATCAATGAAATACATTTAAGAAAATAAAAATAAAATAATCAAAAAGTTAGGTGTATGTCGAAAGATTTTAAAGCTAATGAACGGTGTAGTCCAATACAGGTGAGAATCAGAACGCTCCTAATTCCTCATAATTATCGAACACCCCAATCCTATAATACGGCCATTGTCAAACGCTAGTGGCAGTGGGGACATGATGTTAATGATGCCATATTAGTCTCTACATTTTAGTTGGTATGAGAGTTTGTATCATTTGTATGTGTATGTTTATTCTTTTGGTTTCCGGTGAGAGTAGTAAAGGAGAGGAGATTGCTTGTGATTCAGCTCAACTGGCCAGAAACAACTCTAAGCTATAGAGCGAATTTCAAGACTTGGTTTTCCTTTGTTTGTGCTGTGTAAATTGATAACTCCGAGAGAGGCATAAGAATGGGATAAGAAGACAGCTTATTGATTCACCAATCCTTTTATTTGTTTACTCTTATTTCAAGCAAGAGTTATATGACACAATGAATGAATGTACGAATGTCTTCCCTACATTTTTCTTACATACATAAAAGTCAAATACAATAATGGTGAAATATCCGTAGAGGTTAGAGCATCTCCAATGTATTTCTTTATTTTTTACTCCAAAATAGAGGATCTCTAAAATAGAGTTGGATTTTGCTCCAATGTATTTCTCTATTATCTATTCTAAAAAAGAATATTCTAAGTATATTTTTTTTCTTATTTCATTAATAATTACTAATAGTACATGTTATCCAGAATATTAACAAATTGACCCCAATCATTTTTTGTATAAATTTTTTTATTACGATATCATTTAAATTTAAATTTTATTGCATAAAAAACACATTACTAATACAAAATAACAATAATTTTATTATTTGTTTATGTCATTACATTTTCTATTAAATTTGTTCTTTTTATTTATTTTATTTCTATTTTTTAATCTATAATTACTTTGTGGTATTATATTATTCGTTTATGTCATTATTAGTTTTTTTTTCATTTTATTATAGTACTGATTTAAATAATTTAATTAAATAAATATGAAAATATAAAATTATAATTATAATAGTATGAAAGTGTGAAAAACAATCACAAATGAAGTTATTTAGAATTTGAAGGACCATTTTATAAATTTAAAAGTTCATCTCTAAAATAGAGGATCTCTATATTTTCCTCCAAATATAGAGAAAAAAATAGAGATATCTATTTTAGAGATGAAAATAGAGTAGGATTGGAGAGTGTTTTACTCTAAAATAGAGTTTAGAGTAAGATATAGAGGAGGGTTGGAGATGCTCTTACTACTACTTGGTTACTAGATGGAATAATGAAAATGATAGTGGGGATTTTGCAATTAATGTTTGCTGCCAAATCTTATAAGTGGTTGAGAAGCTCTTAATGTAAAAGAAACCGTACTCTTATAATATTAATCACATCCTCACCTTCCCCCTACTGCCTCTCCTCAATTCCTCATTGTTCTTTTGTCAAACTACAGTATTTGTTTTGAATTTTCTCTGCACCTTCTTATTATAAGACGTGAATGTAAATGTATCATTTTGTGTGTACATTTATTCTCTGTTTACATATTATCAGTGAGTACATTATACTCAAGTCTCTTCACTTATGCTATAGAAGTTCTTACCAAATCAGTTGGATAACAAAAAATTAACGATAGAGAAAACCAAACAAATTATACAAAATTAAAATGCAATAATGAGCACATAAACTAGCTCGGTGGAACATGGGAATTAAAGAAAGGATGACAGGTAATGAGAGGAATGGTAGATTAGTTTAAAGAGATAATTAAAATTGGTGTCACTCATTAATTGCTTCGAAGAAAAAATGAACATGAGACTGGGACATCAGAACATGCGGGGGAACGCGGTACGCTCGAGGCTCAACCATATTCCATAAATGCTCTCCATCTACTTACTAGTTAGTAGTTACTATATATAGTGTGAGTAACTTAGTCCAGTGAGCTATAACAATCGTACACTTGAACAAAAAGGAATTACAACAATTATCAAAAGATATGGGCAAATTACTTCATGGGTTTCTGGGGTTGATCCTTGTTGTAGCGGTGGTAGGACTTGTGGAGTGTAGGAGATTGGAGAAGGAGGGCTTGGGAGGTGGTGGTGGACTTGGAGGTGGGTTTGGTGGTGGGAAAGGTTTTGGAGGAGGACTTGGTGGCGGTGGAGGTGCCGGTGGAGGTTTTGGTGGTGGGGTAGGAGGCGGCATTGGCCATGGTGGTGGTCTAGGAGGCGGCATTGGCGGTGGTCATGGTGGCGGTCTAGGTGGCGGCATTGGTGGAGGCCATGGCATTGGTGGTGGTGGTGGTGCCGGAGGAGGTGCCGGTGGAGGATTAGGTGGTGGTGCTGGAGGTGGTGCTGGTGGAGGTCTTGGAGGAGGCCATGGTGGAGGTATTGGTGGTGGTGCCGGGGGAGGTGCCGGTGGTGGTCTAGGAGGTGGAGCAGGAGGAGGTGCCGGTGGAGGACTAGGAGGAGGCCACGGTGGTGGAATTGGCGGGGGTGCAGGAGGCGGTGCTGGAGGAGGTGCAGGTGGAGGATTAGGTGGTGGTTCCGGTGGAGGATTAGGCGGCGGTGCTGGCGGTGGTGCCGGAGGAGGATTTGGTGGTGGTGCTGGAGGAGGAGCTGGTGGTGGTGCTGGCGGAGGAGCTGGTGGAGGATTTGGTGGTGGTGCAGGAGGAGGCCACGGTGGAGGTGTTGGCGGAGGATCAGGGGGAGGATTTGGTGGTGGTGCTGGCGGTGGTGCTGGGGGTGGTGTTGGCGGAGGAGCTGGTGGAGGCTTCGGTGGTGGTGGTGGTGCCGGTGGTGGAGTTGGCGGTGGATTTTAAATTTAGAAGTTAAATGTTCATGCAAAAACTATTCTTGGCTTGAACCAAGCTAGGGTTATTTACTTCTGTACCAAGTCATATGAGAAGAGAGTATCATATATCTTTTGTTATTTTTTATGTATGAATAAACCATATAATATATATTGCTTAAAAGTTAAAACTAAAAAAAGTTTAAAACCATTTCCAATTTTGTCATTTGATAACGTTGCTATTATACTGATCACTAGGGATAATATTTTTAATTTGGAATATATGATTGAAAACTTCGGTTACAATTATAAAAACGGAAACTATCTTATATATAATGTATTCAAACAACATAAGAGCAGAACAAAAAAAAGAAAAAGAGAGAAAACTATTTCATTTAGTATAAAGCTTCATAGAAAATATTGATTCCATCATATGTTTTTTTTTTTTCTTTCCCAAGCCAAAGCAAAACGTGAAACGCGAGACACACGCATAAACATAATTAGGAAGATCTAAAACTTTTCTTGAAGCCAAACAGGGAGCCAAGAAGTTCCATCAATGAAATCAATGGACAAGAAAGATTCAACTTCTTTCTTTGTAAGCTCTTTGGCCCATTCAGATCTTGATTGCCTATTAGCTCCTGGTCCATGACACTTGTACTCCGCATGGTATAAATCCCTAATCCAAATATCTCAACAGCATTAGCATACAAAATATTATGAATTATTTTTGTTAATTAATAGAGAGACTAACTTGGTCGAGCCATCGTAGCTCCAGTTGGTCCAACCATCGGGGACAACGGTCTTGGACAAGTAAGTCTTGGCCCAAATGACTCGAGAGAAAGGTCCTTTGGCTCGGCCCAAGTAAACCTCATCGATTCCGTACACTTTGCCTCTTATGAAAACATAACCCGTCTTCTCTTCCTCGCTTTCCCTATTATGTGCCGTGATTGACCCGTATGGTTTCACTCTCTTGTCCGAGACCACAAATATCTCACAGTTCTGTTAAAATTCTTACAGTTAGTTTTAATTGTATGTTATGGTTATTAATTTAGGGAATGCGTTAAGTAGGGGAAAAAAAATCATACGTCGAAAATGGAAGTTGCGCGACCAAAGATGAAGTCGATAGAGCCTTGAATGTAACACTGATGGTAATAATGTCTACCTTTGTTATCAAACAAAGTGTTGTGCAAGCTGTAGAACGCACAATGGTAAAACGCTACTTTGTCTGCAGCCACAAACGCTGCCACAGATTGGTTATCAGACGTGAACGCCATTCCAACCGGTGCATCATTCTGTAATGTGTCACACAAATTCGTTGGCATTTACGTAATTGATCAATCAAATAAAATAAAAAATCTACAAATTGTTATACATACTCTGATGCTGATACCAAAAGCAACAAAGTGGTTAGCTTCGACTTTGAAAGTGGCTGAAGCAACATTATCGACCGCGCTTTGCGAAGATTCAATGACGGTTTTTCCCTTTCCGTTACCTCTCATGAAGATAAACGGTTTGGTCTCCGGAATGTGCACTCTCTCCCTTTTATTCCACAACGAAAAGAAAGAAAAAAAAATCGTCAAATTCAAAATCATAACTAGTTAATATTATGTTAGTCTAACAACCACATTAAACGTATTCAACTTTATATAATAAGATATAGTAAGTAAAGATTTATTTTGTTATCTTTGATTATGGGCTATAACGAATAATATTAAAGGGTTAAACCTCTAATAAAAAAACTTACTTGTAGACTCCTTTACGAACATGGACGATGATCCAATTAGAGTTACCAACAGGGATTGAATCAATTGCTTTTTGAATCGAAGTAAAATCTCCTTTGCCGTCGATATCAACAATTATCGATCTATTTGTTGCGATTTTTTCAGTCAGAAGGGGCGCGTCGAACTTCTGCTTTTGCATTGCTGATGCGTCCGAACCCCATACGGACATTATAACTAGGGTTAGGACCATGATCATTCCTGCTCGATGATCCATCATTTTTTTTTTTTTGTGTGTTTTTTTGGGGTTTCTAGTTTTCTTTTTGAAATGGGGTTGACAAAGGAGATTATATTGATGAAGGAAGAGGTTTAATTTAAGAAAATAGGTTTTTTTTATATTTAGGGTGTTCCGTTGGTGTTTGTTTTGTTTTTTGGAAGGTTGGGATTTTGGAGGAAAGAAATGGCTTCTCCTTAAAACCTTTTATTTATTTTTAGAGTTTATTAATTATTGATTAATGGTCGAAAGATACATTGAGGCATATTTCTATCTTTGGTAGAATGAACAACAAAAAACTGTGATAATTGTTGTGTAAATTAATGATACACACTGTGTATAAACCGTCCACTAATTGTCAACCATTAAAACTTAAAAGTATTTTTCGAACAAATACTTATTACTGCCAACTGTTTTTCTTATGATGTTATGAAAATATAATATTGATCACTATTCAATAATTTCAATTAGCGGGAGAGTTCTACATTGTTGGCTCAGTTCTGGGGGTCCAAAAATACCATGTAGAGTGTTGTTGTGCCCACTGTGGCATACATTTATTCAAGCCAACAAAAAATTGTTACACGAGGTGCTACTCTTTTTTAACATCTGCAAGTGAAGCAGTTGAACAAGATCTTGATTGAAAGATTTTTTTTTTTTTTTCGTTTAACTTTGTTAAAATATACATATAAATTAGGACATGCAAAAGAAAATATCTTTTACAAAATATTACTTATTCATATAAAGGTGTCCTACAATTTTCTAAATAATTTTTATCATATTATTTTTACTTATAATAAAAAATTTGAACATATATAGTCTACAAATATTTTGAGACGACCTTATGATTCTCGTTATGTGATTAGTGGGATATAGTTTACAGGGCTTCAAAACCGTAGAATTGACCAATTTTCGCTGTAAAAGAAAAACCAAAAAATGAGACAATGAATTTTTGGAATGGTTTTTTTTTTTTTTTTTGCCAATTTTACAGAATGGTTCAGGAACCACCTATAAGGCTACAATAATAACAGTCTAGCCTTTTAATACAGAAAAATAATATGTTAAGACTCATGGTTTGCAAATCACGTACCATAACTCTTGGTTAGCTTAGCTGATAATACAGTAAATATGTTCGACTAAACAATAAAAATCGTGTTTGTCGACAAAAAAGAAAGAAAGAAAGAGTAAATAACCTAATTTTAATGTCTATGGCTTACGTCAAATGTAAGTATTAGTCGTTTTCACCGTATAAATGCAGTTTAAATTGGGCAAACATATAAATCATTTTAATATAGTTGTGATAAGAGTAGGACCAATATATTCATTTAAAGGTAAAGTTATTTAAATAAAGTATATATTTTGTCCTTTACAAATTCAGAAACCTCAAACTTAATGAGGAAAGGGAACACACAAGTAGAAACCTATAAACTTAAGTGTTTTTTGTGTAAAATTTATCATCACATTCTAGTTGACAATGTAGTAAATGCAAATACTTTCTTTCCTAGAATCAAGCTCATTAACCTTGGATAATCTCGTGAACATTTCAGAACTTTTACATAGATTACTTAAAATTTTACATTTTGAATAGTGAAGTCACAGTGTTGGATGAAAACAGCTAGGGACATTAATTTCACCCAAAATTGTGTATTAATTAGCTAGTCCCACCAATATTACTCTGTAGAGTCTCTATCTCTACTTGTCCTTTCCTGCAAACTATGTTTATATAATCTCTGTTTTTCTGTAGTTAAAATGTTTATAATTTTTCTGTTTGGCTCTTTTTGTAATTATATTGAAAGGATGTGCTCCAATTATAAACAAAGCTTATCTGGATTTTTCTGTGCCATTTTTTTTTGTCTCACATTAACATAGGCCAACTTTTGAACCAAAAAAAATTATGGATAGGCCAGTTATTGAAGCTAATTATAGAAGAAATAAATTTCTTTACAAAAATTGAGAATAGTTTTCAAATATCACTAAAGTGACTGAAAGAAATTCAGTGAAATTGAGAAAAGGGTTTTAGTAACTAACAGTTGATCAATCCTTGCAGTTTATTTCCTGTGTTGGAAGAGTTTAATTCAGTGATTAGTCAATGATTTAATGTTTTAGTACTTAAATTCATAAAAATAACACTAATGAATGTAATTTAGATCTTCAGCGTAATGCATGTAATTCATATGAAGTGTTACTTATGTTAAAGATAAAATTGTTTCTTGTACTTCTTTTTTTTTTTTTTTTTGGTTAAAAAAATTGTTTCTAGTACATAGAAACTCTTTCTCATGAATCATTTAAGTACAAATAAAACCATCTATTATGGATTTATCGGTGAAAAAAAACGTTTGCGGTGTTTTCTAATGTTGTAGATAAGTTGTCTCATTCGTTGTAAATTATCTAACCAATCATTAATAATAATAAGATAAAATAATTACCAAAAATGATGCAAGA
Organism: Odontarrhena argentea; assembly: GCA_900406245.1. Classification (NCBI taxonomy): domain Eukaryota; kingdom Viridiplantae; phylum Streptophyta; class Magnoliopsida; order Brassicales; family Brassicaceae; genus Odontarrhena; species Odontarrhena argentea. Next base: position 15,821 of record OVAF01000424.1, on the reverse strand, counting down.
CAAGGCGCAAATAAATATTTATTAAAATCCCAAGACACCACAAATATCATCATGCGTTCTGTTGTTGAAACGTCGAACCCAACATTATTAAATAATTAGTTGATGATAAATTAAGATGCTCAAAGAATTCAGAAAATACATGTGATATATCACTCAGAAATCAGAATATACATGTGAATTATAATAATGTATACGTGTCTAAATATGGAGAAATCATATGTGAGATCAACCTAACTGGTCACATTATGCATGCTGGCTCCCATTTTATGTCTTGTCTTCTCATTATCAATTGCTCCCTATTTAGCTACCTATTACCCGTTTATTGAACCAAACCGATCCACCGGTTCACTTTTTTTCTAAATGCCATATTTCAATTTCAGGAACTGCAAAAATATTAATAAAAAAATGAAGAACAAAAAAAAGAGAGTAGCGGTTTGGTATATTCTACACAATTGATCAACATCATATTAGTTTTTGGATAGATTTGGTAGTGAAACTATATAACCAGAAATATAATAGTAACCTATTTTTTTAGGTATTTATATTCTGTTGACTTTTTGTAATAGCTTATGTCACATCACTCCAGCCAATTTAAAATATTATAAATTAATCACACTGAACCATTTATACTTAATTTCGAATTAATCAACCGAAAAGTATGACAAATTTGATCAAGTACAGGTATATCAATGTGGGTTTAATATAGTTTTTTTTAGGCACATAAATAGTTAATATAGTTTTCTTTAAGTACATAAATACTTAATATAAATGTACTGAAGAGTTGTAATGTGGGTTTAATATAGTTCTTCTTAAGGCAGATTTGTTTCCTTTGTATTTGGGTTTGGTCATGACCTCACCATAGCTCTATAACTATAATAAAATCGCAAGGATAATCAAATTTAATCCGGTATTCTATCGTTTAAAACCGGTTCTGTGTTTTGTTCTCTTTTTTCAGTTGGGATCATTAATGCCATGGCCCTTCTTTATCTTCCTATAAATACATACATACACTTGCAAGTTGCAAGTGCCAAACACACAACTCACCTTCTAACAAATTACCTCAAATTCCAAAAATAGAAACAAAAGAGAGAGAATGATGAAACTTAATAGCAAAACTGCAGAATTTGCATTATGTTTTCTTGTAATGATTTTGTTGTGTAGCTTCATAAATGGTGACGAAATGGAGAGTACTAACAATAAAGGTTTGTCTTACAACTACTACGAGAAAACATGTCCAAGAGTTGAAGAGATAGTGAGATCTTCACTTTCACCAATGTTTATGCTTGATCCTACTTCTCCTGCTGCCTTGCTTCGGCTCATGTTTCATGACTGCCAAGTTCAGGTTCGTTTCCTCTAACTAAGTCCATTTTTCTTTAAAAATGCTAATTAATATTGACACTCAAGGATCTTAGTTAAACAATAACTAACTTGAATGATTACATCATGATCATATATTATGTTAAAATTGGACACTCGTACGCGCGTGATCTCTTGGTTAATGTATGCGAGAATTTTCTAACATGAAATTGATCTTCTTCTTTTTTTTTTTTCTGTTACAAACAAAAGTTTTGAGATGTTTCATAGTATATGTTAATATATATTTGTTAACTATGAAATTTATTCTGCATGTGATCCTTATAAATTTAGAAGACAACGACAGAACAAGGGGCTGAAACATTTTTGAAGACAACTTTAATTAATTAGTTAAACATGTCATGGTCCAAGCCATTGTGGATTATATCTAGGAAGCATGATATATTTTTCCATGTCCATTAATTTGCAATCATATGGTATATTGTGAGTACTAGTATAATAATAAAAAAAATACATATATCTCATTCTCATAATTAGTTGCCGGGGAACAAATGTGTTACTTGCTTGCTATTTGCTAATGCATTAAATTCAATTCACCATAGGGATGTGACGCATCGATCCTAATCGAAGCAAGTGGAGACAAGAACCAATTCACAGAGATTGATTCAGCTAAAAACTTCGGAATCAAGAGGGACCTAATCGGAGTTATCAAGACGTCACTAGAGATGGAGTGTCCGAAGCAAGTCTCTTGCTCTGACATTATCATCCTCGCCGCTAGAGAAGCCGTCGCGATCACTGGTGGTCCACTCATCGCCGTGCCATTAGGACGTAGAGACTCTAACTCCAATCTTGGCAAACACGTGGCCGACGCTTATTTGCCTCCTGCTACTGCTGACGTGGACTCTATTTTGACTCTTTTTGCTGCCAAAGGCATGACCCTCCAAGAGTCCGTGGCCATTATGGGTAAATTCATTATTATCTTCGTATATGAAATTTATTACATTTTTTTCCTAAGAACAAATTTATTACATGTTCTTCATCACTTATTTCATTATGGGCTTATATATATATGAATTATTGATATTTATATCTATTATTTTATATTTAATGAGTTTTGTCTATAAGTTTATTTTTACCATATAAAAAGTATAATCATTTCATTTTTTTCTAGTTAATTGATTTTTTAAATATTTTTTTATTAAAGGTTGAATTATTTTTAATTAAACAATATATAAAAATTTGTTAGAAAATGTATTCATCGAATTTTTCTAGTTTTAAAATTTTTACGCTTTCACATAAATATGATAAATCAAGTAAATGTAGACGGTTCTGTGTGTGTTTTTTGTAGGTGCACATACACTAGGAGTCACACATTGCAACAACGTATTATCACGTTTTGATAACGCAAGCGCAACAATGGAGAACATGGATCCACATTTCGAAGCGTTTTTACGAGTTGTTTGTCCTGAGTTTTCGCCATCCTCCAAAGCTGCGGAAGCCACATTCGTTCCCAACGATCACACTTCAGTGACATTCGACACAGCTTATTATGATGATGCTATGGCAGGACGTGTGAATCTCAGAATTGATTCGGAGATGGGAGCTGACCCGCGCACACGCCCGTTTGTCGAAGCGTTTGCGGCTGATCAAGACAGTTTCTTCAATGCCTTCTCTTCCGCGTTTGTGAAATTGTCGTCTTACGATGTGTTAACGGGAGATAAAGGAGTGATTAGAAGTGTATGTGACAAGACAGATTGATGTATTTTATCAAATGTTGAATCATAAGCTCTATGATATAAAATTAGTTTGATGCAATTAATTGAACTTTATTATACAATAATTGTTTCATGAATTCATTTTGAGTTTATAAAAACCGGCTCTGGTTATGTTGGGCCGGTCTAGCTCCTTTATGTACGATAGGGATAGGCAGTTCGAAACTAATGAATATGCCATCGAACATGGTCATGGTTGAGCTTCAACAACGCAACCATACATATATCTCCTCACCACGGATCATTTTTGGCTTATGTAAACGCCTTGATCACTTAGCCAAATGTATCTTTCGGATAATCTCCAAAACTTATTAACCGACTTCTAATATTTGCTTCAAGGCACATCACAAAGGAGTAGGTTTGACGACTATGGAAAAAAACCTTACCACCATGATCAAGTATTACCCCAAAAAAAAAAAGATCTGTTTTTCCTCTCACCAAGTAAATCCAATGTTGCATTTCAAACTTTCTATATTTGGCGGCTTTGGGGAGACGCCTCACATGATAGCATGACATGATTTTATTAAAAGTGATAAGGACATATTGTTTTTAAAGACAAAATTCAAGTAACAACTACTAATAATTAAAAAAAAAACGTTAAAAGAAAAAATAATAATGAAAAACAAATTATATATAGGCTCTTATCTTCGAATATAAGCTATACGATTTCTCACAATAAAATCTATTGCTTGACTCAAGGCAATCTGCATTTATAGGAGATTCCCCCATGTCTTCTCTTCTTCCTAATCTCCCTCCTCCAAATCAATTGGATTGATGCGTGGAAGTTGGAATACATATCTTATGATTGCCTAAAATAGATTTGATAATTATTTTCTTTCTCATCGTTTGACAAAGTTTCCTTTTTGCTTATTGGATCTTTTCCAGAAATTTAGCATAGATTGTGGCACTCAAGTTAAAATCATATTTGATTGGGTGAAATGTTCATTTTCACCATATAATTGATCTAAGAATAGAAATAAACCCTTATATGTATGCCATAAATCATTAAGAATATATGTTTTTAGAATATACACTTTCCAAAAAGACTAAAAAAAAAATGCAACCTCGCATATTACCAAAATATATGAACATATACAGAATTCAGCTTCATTATAAATACAGTACTACTATATAGAGCACGTTGACAAAAAAAAGAAGGAATTATAAATTATTACAATTTACATGCCTTTAATTACTAATAAATCATATTTATACGTTTTTGACCATACACTTCCTAAATTGCATTTAGCATCTTACAAAATCTTGAACATATGGTAAGCTAATTCACTATAAATATAGAAGTACTAAAAGAAAGAAAAAAATAACGTACAAAAGCAAAAAAATGGATTCTATAAAACAACTGACATTGGTCTTTATAATGACTATGTTCATAAGTGCAACAATGTCTAAAACAACAGTGGTGATTACTAATGATCTAGGAGGTGGTTCAACCCTACGGTTACTTTGTAAATCGGGGAACGACAATCTCGGATACCACAATTTGGCACCGGGTAAATCATGGTCGTTTAGATTTAAACCGGATATCTTCGGCCGTACTCTATTTTTTTGCTCGTTTCAATGGGGGAAGGAGTCGCATTACTTCGATATCTATAAACAGAAGAGAGATAGAGAATATGAGAAGTTTGGATGCACATTTTGCCAATGGAAGATACATAAGAATGGAGCTTGCAAATTTAATAAGAACAATGGAGCTTTTGATGTTTGCCTTCCTTGGAATTCTTGATCTTGGGGGTCTAGTAGTTTTATATATTATCTCTATGTGTAACTTTTATTAATAACACACATAAATAATAAAATACTTTGTTTAGTCATCTAATAAAATAAGTATCACATAAGCAAATGATAAGGTAAATTATAATGTGAAAGTTTATCGAAACCATTATATATTAGTCTGCTAAAATTATAACATATATCGATCCTTGATTTCTTAGCCAAACAAAATGGTATTTGTGAGGATTCTCATTTGGGCCTCGTTGGTACTTTTGTGGAAAGACTTTTACCGCATAACAAAAGGGAAGTGATCATAACAAAAAGACTTATGACATATACCTGAAATGCATTACACCTTAAACTTATTTCTTTTATATTTTTCTTAACAATGTGTAAACTAATTAACAAGTATTTGGAAATCCTTTTAATTATATAAAAAGAAAACATTGCAAAGTGGCATACAAGTATACTGAATAATAACATATTATCAAACTTGACTATTCTTATAAATTCACTACCTTAGTTTTATGTTTTGAATAGCTATAGTATTTAAAACATTTTAAAAACAAGGGAAAGACAGCTAACAAAAATCACTCTCCTCATCAGACAACAGATTACAATTCAGAATTTCTGTGTTCCTCTTCAACCGGACAATACACGTCCCTTCTTCGTCTTCTTCTAACTTACGCCACCCTTCCTTATCCTACGCCCCTCACATCTTATCCTACGCATCATCTCTTCCATTAAGACCTCTAGGGTTTTCTCTCTCCCCCATCATTCTCTTCCCCCTCCGATCTAATCTCCTCCTCCCTCCCCCCCCTTTCAAATCCCGCTCCTTTCTTCTTTTGAATCGAAACCCATCAAAACTCTTCTACGGTTCTTGGAGAAGGGTTTTGGGGTTAGGGTTTTCGAGAGATGTTGAATGTCAGGTTCATTGATGAATCTGTTTTCTCTCTGCTTCAAGCCATTCGGGCATGTCTGCGATAACTCCGAGTCTGGATCGGGTGGTGTTTCCGGTGCAAGTGGCGGTGAAGGTAAAGACGGTTTGCTTTGGTTTCGTGATCTTGGGAAATATCGCGGCGGAGAATTCTCCATGGCTGTGATTCAAGCTAATCAGGTCCTTGAAGATCAGAGCCAGATCGAATCAGGCAATTTCGGGACTTTTGTTGGTGTTTATGATGGTCATGGTGGTCCTGAAGCCGCTCGTTATGTCTGTGATAATCTCTATACCCATTTTCGAGGTTCGTTGCTGTGATTCGTTGATCTTTGAGTTTGTTGAATTGGGTTGACTAAAGTTTTGATTTTTGTTCAAGTTTTGTGGATGAAGATGGTGATTGGTTTAAAATGTTGGCTACTTTGACTTTTAAGCTCTGTGGGGATAATTAGGTTCTCGTTGCTCTAAATGCAAGTCACTCTGTGCTACAGTCTTTTGAGCTCATTAGTCTTTTGCTTTAAAGCTTTGTGTTGTGTCAAATGTTCACTGACTGCAGAAACTGGGAAACTTTCAGATGCAAGTAGTATATTCCTATATATGTATAATGCAGTTTGAATTACGAGATTTTTCTGTTCATTGCCAATACTATTTAGTATTTACTTGATGAGGGTCTTGAGTTCTTATGAGGTGGTGTAATACAGTGTTCATTTATGAAAGGAGGTTGAGCCTTTCTTATGTTGGGGTTGCTCAGGCTTTATGATTATGCAGAAATAGCAGCGCGAAATCAAGGAGTTGTGACAAGCGAGACGATAAGGAGAGCATTTCATGCGACTGAGGAAGGATTTGCTTCTATTGTGTCAGAGCTGTTTAGTGAGATACCAAGTTTGGCAACTGTTGGCACTTGCTGTTTAGTTGGGGTGATATATCAGAGTACTCTTTTTGTGGCAAGTCTCGGAGATTCACGGGTTGTTCTTGGAAAGAAAGGCAACACTGGCGGACTCTCTGCTATCCAGCTATCGAGTGAACATAACGCCAACAATGAGGATATTCGCTGGGAACTCAAGGACTTACATCCCGATGACCCGCAGATCGTTGTGTTCAAGCATGGAGTTTGGAGAGTTAAGGGTATCATTCAGGTGCTTTCTTATTCTCTCTGAACTTTCATTCTGCTGTTACTCGCTCAAGAAACTAAAGAAGAAGAGGGTAAACTTAGACATAACAAGGGATCCATGTTCTGATGCCTTTTATTGTAATGAGTTAAACAAACCTGAATCGCACCTGCAGTGTAGTACTTTGACTCTAAGCAACTCTGTGCATAATACTTTTTAGTGATTGGCTAGTAATGAGGTAGTTTTTAGGAAGGGTCTTATACACATCTGCACTTAACAAGCAAAATATGGTCTTTTGCCTTTTTATGGTGCTGAGTGAAGTATGATAATAATGCTATACCATGTAGGTTTCAAGCATTGAACAAATATTTTGTCAGTAATTCTTTGTTATAATGTTATTAATTTTTGTTCTAGGTTTCGAGATCCATTGGAGACATGTACATGAAACGACCAGAGTTTAACAGGGAACCGATCAATCAAAAGTTCAGACTTGCAGAGCCAATGAAGAGACCGTTGATGTCTGCAGTTCCAACGATACTCACTCATCCGTTGCACCCGAATGATTCGTTCCTCATTTTTGCATCCGATGGACTCTGGGAACATTTGAGTAACGAAAAAGCAGTTGAGATTGTTCATAACCACCCCCGTGCTGTAAGTTTCCTAGTTTAACTTCTCTCTTTGACAAATGGTTGACTTTCCATCCATAGTAATCCCCCATCTCCATAGAGTTATATTGATGTTCCTCACATTAAGGTTCTGAAGTGATGATTCAAATAGGAGTTAAGACATTAGAATCCTAATAGTTATAAGTCTTTAGATGTATAATTGATTTGCTGCATTTGGTCCTCTTATTTATCTTTAGGGAAGTGCAAAGAGACTGATTAAAGCGGCACTTCAAGAGGCAGCGAGGAAACGAGAGATGAGATATTCGGATCTAAGGAAGATTGACAAGAAAGTGAGACGCCATTTTCACGATGACATAACGGTAATAGTGGTGTTCTTGAACCATGACCTCATCTCGAGAGGGCACAGCAACTCAAACCAAGATACGCAACTCTCTGTCCGTTGTGCTCTTGAACACTGAAAAAACCAACATATTACACCCCAACATTTTACAAATGTTTCTTTCTGTCTTCTTCTATTTACTTGGTTTATATGACTTTTGCCTAGAAAGCTATAATAAAAAAAAAGAACTAGGCAATGTCGGGAAAAAGAAAATTGGAAAAAACAACATCGTACGTAATGAGTTCTCTCTTGTGTTAAGCGGACATGTTTGACTCTTGTTTCTCTTAAAGTCTCAGTCTCTGGATAGTCCTCTTCTGTTCTGATGACTTGGTATCATATCCTGTTACCCTTTATTTACTGCAAATCTGTAAGATAGATGTTTTACTACTATAACCATACGAGGTATGTAAACTTAGTATATATTTCTAATAAAAACATGTTTTGTACATGAGCCGAAGAAATTCAATTGTTGTGATTCTCAGCTCAAGGTTACTCAGACGGTAATAATTTATTTATAATTTTGCATATATGCGAGAAGGAGTGAGAAGGAGTTTGACTTATTTCTGTCGATATCAACCGCTGGCATGAATTGCATTGGCAACGATAAAAACATGGTGTTGAAATATGTTGTATGACAGGAATCAAAAGATATGAATTACAAAGATCAAAAATCAGATAAATCAAATTATTAAAATATCTTCTAACAACTCCATCCTCCAGCTTCGTAAATCTTCATTATATCCATTAAAATAGAGATCAATTCAAATCTGAAAAGAGAAGTTATGCGTCTGATACGAATTTCTTGCCTACAAACAAAGACTTGACTGCCTATAAAATAACAAAGACTTATTGCTTATAAACAATATTAACATTAAGATAATCTTCGCTTTTATTTTCAACAAGCCCAAAACACACGACTTTCGAAAGTTTATAAGAAAACAATGAACTTGTGTACATGGTCATTATCTTAATATATAAGTAGAATCAGTCTTTTTGTTCTCCCTGAGTCATTGAATCCCGTATTAAAATCACCAACCAGCGGCTTCTTTAATCCGGACAAAACCAGCTTTCCCATCACATCCATCGGTCCTGTTACTCAGCCCCAGTTAAGACCAAGGAATTTTTATATCCCGCAATGAACATTTTAATAATTCAGCAAGGCAATGTTTTCCTTGAGATATGAAACAACAAAGTCCTCAAAATTCAGAATATGGAAAAACACAAATCAAGGCCTCAGACTAAATAAAGAGTTATATCATTGGTTTGTCAAACAATGTAGACAAATTTTGAATCATCATAGGCCTTTTCTTATACCTAGCAGCGACTAAAACACATCGCAGTGAATAGATCATAGAGATTTATACAGATGGAAATAATGAAAGAGAGAAATCAGATTAAGCTTTCTAGGCTGCGTTATCCATCAAAAAGAAGTTGACTGTCAATCAACAACTCAGAGCCCAGTGCATATTCATCATCTTACTCAAAATAAAAACAATATTTTTCAAATTCAAAAAAATTATAAGATCCTCAGAATGATATTGCTTGTAGCGTTTCATCACTAAAATCAGGTCTCAAAGATTTTTCATGCCATCATCGGATCCTTAAAAAGTTAATTTAATAATCAAAAGAATTAAAAACTAGAGATCTAGCACGAGCTTATTCGCTATGCCTGTTAAACATAAGCGAAGCGACTCAACGCCCCTGCCAACAATTTATCGCTTCTCTTATCAAATTGATGAATGATTCATCCCATAAATATAGAATTTCTACAGGAATATCAATCTTAGAAGCGAATTCTATCAGCTCAACACATAAAAATCAAAGTTCAAAAAAAAAAAAAAAAACACCAACACTGTAAACAGAGAACTAGCTAGAAGGAAATCGAATGTCTATGCTCCGTCGATAGTGTTTTCGTAACTATATATACGTGGGGGGTTTAGGAACTAGGGTTTTTAAGGCGTGTGAACATCAAAGAAACGGGCTTTAGTAATTGATGAATGGGCTTTTATTTTTTTAAATGGGCCTGTCTCGAAGATAACCCATGATCTTGTCCACTTGTCCATTTGTCCAAGGGTTCGGAAAAAAAAAAAAAAAAAAAAATCGTCCATGTGGATGGATTGCAATGAGATCAAGAGATAAAGATGGACATAAAAATGTCATGTGGATGGATTTGGGGAGAGTTCACGATCAGATCTAACATTGGATGTAATTAAGATGGATATGTTTCCAGGTGGACGACAGTATGTACGTTGTTATTACGTCGAGCTAATGGCGAAATCTTATACCTCTTTATTATTGTTAATTGGAGCTAATGGCAAAGATTTTTGCACATGCAAAAATCTGGCAGGCTCTTAAAACATATAGTGCGTAAATTACTTAGTTTAGTGCGCCTTGGTTATTAGCAAGCCTTCTCTTGGATGAGTTCGTCAATTCAGAGATATATTACATTCAAGTTTTTTTTATCCTAGACACATAACGAAACTATAAAAGTAAACGATGAAATGTCTTTTAAGTATCCCATAGGTTTCTTTAATAAAGATTGAGAATGTAATGGAACGGATCAGAGACATTGGAATTTGGAATCTGAGAAGAAATAACTCTCAGTGAAACGCTTTACCTGAGCTTGAATGATATTGCGTCTCGTGGAGCTAAAGCCTCAGCCACCAAGACACAGTTGACAAATGACAATGATGATCCATGTCTTGGTCCTTCTAGAATTGGTGTAGGCTGTAAATTAAGAACTTACAGAGGCATGTTGGACAACCCATCCCAAACCAATTAATAGTCTCATCTTCTTCCTTGCAAGCACTCCAAACAAGCAAGCACCATTGGAGAATTTCGTTTGCAAACAAACCGCTCGTTTGTTATTAATCAATACTTCGTTTAGTTATGATGTATGAGTTTTGAGGTTGCAAACAACGAATTGTAACACCATTTACAAACAAAACAAAACTTGTTGTCTGAAAAACTAATCTCGTTTGTGAAATAGATTAGAAAAAAGATATTTTATTTAAAATATAAAGAAAATTACCACCGGTACTTATATGAAATATTTAATTTCTATTTTTTGAAAATAGGGCATCTTTAATTAAATTACTTCATTCAATAAACATATCTAAATGAATTTCAAATATATTTTTTAGAATCATTGGAAAACCTTCATCCAATACGATTAAACGAATTTATGTTAAATTTAGTAACAAATTATATTACAACTTAAATAGGACTATTATAACTAGGGCCGACTCTCATTGTGTGTAGGTAGTGCTTTTGTATGGGACTCACTATTTTTTTTTTAATTTTTTTAGTAAATTAGAGTCCAAAATTTTATAAATTTGTACAAGAAGGTTTTTTTTTTTTTTTTCAAAAACAATTTAATATCAATTGGGCCACAACTGGCTGACCCAATAGCCATGTCCTGCATATTGCAGAGTGTGTAGGGAGCGGGGCTCGATCCCGAATGCACTGGTGATTCTTGCTTCAGCGGACTTACCTCTTGCCACTTGGGCCAAGGTTTATAATTTCAAAATATTACTTATTTAGACTATATTCTGAAAAAAAACATAATTATTTTGACTCAAGATCCGATATAAGTTTGAACCGGACCTGATTTTATAACCAGATAATGGGTTAAACAAACAAAAAAAATGGAGCAAAGGATAACAATAATAATTGGTATGCAACAGGATAGTGCACATCACATGGGAGAAAGAAAGAAGAACCACAGTAAAATTAAATTTTCATTTTTCATTTTCCATAGTATAAAAATGCCGACGATTCTTTGCTTCCACTTCCACCCTTTTCTCTATTAAACAAAAAAAAAACACCAAAAGGATTCGTCTTCCTCTCTCCACACCCTCCCCGACACCTCATCTTCTCCGTTCCGTTCACCAAAAGGTAACAAAAATAATTAATCATTCCCTTAATCACCTCTCCCTAATCCTTAATCTCTGTCCCGTTTCTTCATCTCTTCGATTCTCGTTTCATCTGTTACAGATCCCAATTCTAATCTCGTTTAATAATGGAATCGGTTTCTAATCAAATCCTACCTCCGATCAATTCCGATCGCTCTCGCCGCAAACGAAAGAAGAAATCTCCATCTCAATCTCAATCTCAATCAATATCGTTAGAGAAATGGAGATCAGATAAACAACAACAGATCTACTCCACGAAACTCGTCCACGCTCTACGTCACCTCCGAATCACTCAACAACAACCATCTTCTTCATCATCATCGTCCTCTCCTAATGGACGAGCCGTTAGAGAAGTCGCGGACAGAGCTTTAGCAGTAGCAGCCAGAGGCAAAACGCTATGGAGCCGAGCGATACTCTCCAAAGCTGTAAAACTCAAATTCCGTAAACAGAAACGACACCGTATCGCCAATCATCCGGTTAGTTCGCAAACCGGGAGTAACCGGTCGAGGAAACAGAGATCAGCGACGGTTTTGAGGCTCAAGGGGAAAGGATTACCGGCTGTACAGAGGAAGGCGAAGACGTTGAGCCGGTTAGTTCCCGGTTGTAGAAAACAGAGTTTGCCTGTGGTTTTGGAAGAGACTACGGATTATATTGCGGCGATGGAGATGCAGATTCGTGCCATGACGGCCATTCTCTCCGCCGTTGGATCAACTTCGACGTCTTCTCCGCCGTCAGGTAATGATGGGGAACAATCACACATGCTTGGTTAGTTGGCCTATTTGTCCTTTTTTTTTATATATATAAAACAACTGTTTTTTCTTCTTCATTATTTTGTATTGTTTTTGCTGTTTTTAATATTTTACTATTCAGACTTTATATTGTCATGTATATCATTTTTCTTTTAATATCTCTGTTACTCAAAATTTAGTTGAAAAATAAAAAAAAAAAAAAAAACAAGACAGTGATTGAATCAATTGTCTGTAATTGTGATAAATTAGAGTCACATTTTAAGTTTTATATTGCGATTTCGGTCATATATTTGGTCAATCTGTAGATGTTTTAACGCATTTCTATTATATCCGCGGGATTAGTCTAGCATTTCTCTGATTAACAAAAAAAGAAAACATTTAAGTTGGATTCATGTATATCATTTTTCATGAATATCTATGTTACTCAAAAATAGTTGAAAACTCGGAAAAAAAGAACAATGTTTGATTTTTTGTAATCGCGATAAATTTAGTTTTTTTTTTAAGATGGTAGAGTCGACGTCTAAGCTTTCATTGCGCTTACGATGCATTTCCATGAGATTCGAAACACATTTAAGCTGGTTGTTGGGTTTGGGAGAATTGTACATAAATCTTTGAGACATTAGTGGATTAAATGTACAAGTGTATTGGTGGAATCAATGGAGGCAAATGCAAACAATGAAGGAAGTAGGAAGTAATTAAGTTTTTGTTTTGTTATGTTTGGAGTTAGGTTGGTGATTGAAATTAAATTCTCTTTGTTTTGTTATGTGATGACAACTTATAAGATTTGTTTCTTCTTTTGTATTTGAGTATATTTAGCAATATGGTTAAAGGAGAATTCGAAGTTGATAGATCTTGGAGATGCAAATAAAGTAAAAATGTGAGTTTAACACAAGCACATGGTTGAGAATGACATAAAAGACATTGATCATGATGACTCATTCCCACATGCTTCATTCTGGACACAGAAGTATCTAATCGACCACTGTGTGTTTTTTTTGGCCTAACTTTTTTTTCCTTTCACAATTTTTTTTAACGAGGCAGTGAAAAATGTATATTTCTTTGTTTTTGGTCGGCCAAAAGGCACTGAATTTGGAGAAACTGTATTTTTGGGGAGAATAGTTATGCCCAAAAAAAAAAAAAAACATAATGTGTTCTGACACATGTCATGTGGTTTTTACATTATCTCCAACTTTTTTTTATTTTTTTTTTCCTACACTTGTACACCAAAAACCCTTAAACCCCACCAACACTCTTATTATTTTGTTGCACATGTGATGCATTCAATTCGGTGGACAATCAAAATCTTCTCAATAGATATACTTTCAGAAGCTTGGGGCGGTACAGAGAGACCTTCTTATTTACTTATTAATTTAGCAGTGCGTAATTGGATGACATCCAAAAGAATTTAAAACTCTTGAAGATTTTTTACTAGGGTTGTGATAAATAATAACTTTTTAGCTAGAATATGCAGGCTTTTATTTTTGTGGGTCAGAAACTTAATTCTGCATATTTATATCTTTGTAAAATTATTTATTTTGACTTTCACAGATGATGTAACAATCATAGCATAAATTCCTACCAAAAAGAAAAAAAACAATCATAGCAAAATGGTTAAAATTTATTTCTATATTAAATTTAGGTACTCATTTTATTCTACATGATTCAAGCTTTACAATTTTGTTTCAAATTAAAACATTACACTTTTGTTAACAACATGCAATATACTTAATTTGAATTACGTATTACATATTTTTCTAAGAATTATCGAAGTTTATAATTATGTTTATACAAGAGCGTAAATGATATATATTAACTATTAAGTCACCTTAAAATTTATTAATAAAATTGAGAAAGTTTTGGCGGAATAAATCACCTTTGCAAATTGTTTTTTGCAAGTGTATATGACCACTTAAGTTAAAACAAAATATTTGCTCTGAAATATTTATTATTTTGAAATTGGAAAAAAAAAATATTTAAAAGGTGCATTGTGACGTATATTAACCTAAAATATTGCATAGCTAGAGATTATTATACAAATGAAAATAGGTTTAGATCTTAATTTGAAGTTGTGATGATAAAATTAGTGGTAGTACCAGAGAAAGGACAACCATGCAATGTCCACCAAAAAAAGAAGGAAGAACAGATAGAAAAAGGGAGAGGAAGGCACATGGATTTAATGATTTTATTAAGTGTCTATGAGCTTTAAGCTTGCTTTTTGTTAAGCCTCTTTAATTGGATTGTCAATAAAGACTGTTTATTGGTCTTATTCCAATCACTTTTTTTTTTTTTTTGTCAACTATTCCAATCACTTAATTGTCGGTTAAGATACACTGTATGTATACACTTTTTATCTTCTTCCATGTTTTACTTTCTTTTCATCAGTTTTAATTTGTTAAGTGAAATATGAAAATATTACAAATATTTATCCGAAGATAAATAAATACTCAAAAGGAACAAAAAATAAAAATAATCAAAAGTCGAAAATCAATGCCACATGGAAACAAGATTACAACAAGAGAACATGCTAGATTTGTTAAGACAATTAAAATACTGATGAAGAATAACATTATTTAATAATTGTCAAAGAAGATTATACTGATAACTGTGATAGAGACCCAAATCCAAAACATCAAAAGTCAAAATCATCTATAACCATTATCAAAATAATACTGAGGACATATATAGTTTGATACACACCTACATACACATAAACATATTTACATAATAAATAGCGTATGTGTTTTCTCGTCGGTTCATAAACCTCAAAAACATTTGAATTTGAGAAATAATAATGAATTACATAAGAGAATCTAGCTATTGTTGGTGTAACGCTTTGCACACTATTATTTACATATGTCGGCTCCGATTGGTAACCTCGTTTGGACTTGGCGGTTGGGGCATTTTCAGCGGTTGCAAACGAACTTCGTTTGAAAACTTCGTTTGGAGATGTCGTTTAAAGATAGCGGTTCGTTTGGAGTTAGCGGTTGAAAATTTATGTGCGATTGGTAACATGATAGCGGTTGAATAGTACTCTTATGTAATTTTTAAGAGATATATATTATTTTAAGTAAAAAAATGATTGTTAAAAATAAAAATATAATAAAATAAATATAAATAATTATATAATAAAATAAAATATAAATTATAATTTAAAAATAAATAACTATTTGCATAAACTCATAAACAAAAATTATTTTCTAAATAAGATTTTTTAAAAGACAAACAAACATCTCACCAAAACTGTATCTAGTGATTTTAAAGTTAATAAACTAATAACGAACATTTATCTCATA
>OVAF01000423.1:0-37175 GCA_900406245.1 Odontarrhena argentea | reverse complement strand
AAAAAAAAAAAAACAATTGTCATGGGTTTAGTCTTGTAGCCACAATATTTGAATTCTTCCATATCAAACCGATGATGCCTATGATGACAGGATCAGAACTAACGGATTTGTTCACCGCTGATTTTATATTCAACACATCTAGAGTCGTGACCATCAGAAACCGGACAACCATCAGTGTCCCACCATACCACAATCTTGTTAATATCTTCATGCATCCATGTTCGCATAATGGATATTTTTATCGACAATGTTTCTTTGTGAAGGTCATTTTCGAGGTGATCATATAAATCACTTGATAAATTGAAATTACATTCGCATCACATATCATGTTAGTCTCCCATAAGACCTTAGTCTTTTAGTAAATTCTCCCACAACCAAACGTCGGATCAAGGAAAAGTGTAGGCTCGATAACTTTGAATCCGTATGATACAAACAAATCAAGAAGATTGTGAAAACGATCCTCAATCTATGTTATGCATAGCAGCTGGGGTTGAATTATTCGATGCAAATACTTGCATATCAAAATATATATTTTCTAGACCTGAAATAATACAAGTATAATTCAAACGCTCGAATTCATTATCTGATTTTTCAAAGACGAAGAATAAAATAGTTTATAATGAATGCAACATTGTCAAATATTACATGATAAGACAATAAAAATACTAAGATGCCATTAAAAAAAAAACCAGAAAGAGATAACTACCGAAGGGGCGTGTTTGATCAATAATGAAGGCCGCTTAACCAACAATTTTTTTTTGTTCGAGTGATTTTCTATGGAGGTGACTTCTGAGATGAAATCTAAGATCATGGATGCTCCCACTACCACGCTCGCATATTGTACAAAAAAGTATGTATATCCATATCCAATAACCAAATTTTGCATAACCTATATTTTTATCATCCTTTCTTTTATTTTTTTTTCTTTCTGATTTTAGATACAATGGAGTAATAAACTCATATAATGCATGGATACAATAAACTCATATGGCCATCCTATCCAGAATAGAAAAATTTAATCTCGCATAATCACTTTCTTATATTTTAATTTGCAAACTTTTGCTTCGCCACATTTTAAGAAGATTTTTAATTTTTGAATGTGTTGTTGTATGAGAAAGAAAAAAATTGTTTTCTAGTTGAACTTTAATTTGATCTGGCTGACTAAGTTCAGTTTGATAAAATTCGGGTTCGATATCGCTGGTATATCAGCTTGGTTAAATTTCAAGTTTGAATCTGGTGCGGTTAAAATGGCCATGACGGATGGACCTGACGTTTAATAAAAGCCCAGTTGTTGTATCTTTTTCACCTAGTCCACAAGCGAACCCGTATCATTTGGTGTCTACACTTAAGAATTGGACCAAAAAATAAATCAAAAATCAAAAATAAGCCCACTGTTCACAAGATCCGTGTCCACATTCAGACACTGAAGACACTCTTGAAGACACTACACGTGTCGACTGGGTATTTGAAACCGAGAAAATATATAAGCCAAATTTTTTTTTTGTGGCCATATCTCTCTCTTCTCTCTCTGCTTTTATTCGACGAAGAAACGAATCGCTTCTTTGATTCAACACAAATCTTCAATTTCACTCAATTTTTTCTCAAATCCTTTTCGTTTTTATGCCCTAGATCGTTCGAGGTTCATCAGAGAGGACCAATTTCATCTGGATCGAGGAATTTTACAAATCGATTGAGATTTTCTGAATATGGATTTCTCTGACCTCGATCTCAGCCATCGATATCCATGCCTTTGGGTTCCTCAGGTTCGTGGAGGGTATCGTCTGTGTCAGCCGTCCATAGAAATCGAATCGATTCTGAGATTTGTCTTCTCCTTATCCGATTTGCTTGCATGTAGGTGAAGAACAGTTAGGGTTTCATTACTAGATAGTCCAATCGTTGCTATGGTTTGGCTTTTACGATTTTTGCTATTCATTCAAAGAGGATCACTTCTGTTAGAAATCTATGCAAGTTTAATGAGCGCATTGTTGTCGTAAAGATCTTTTGTGGTAGACATGTTGATCTGTTTAATATACTGCTTGTCAGATTCTAAGGGCTCATTATTGTTGTTAGTGGCCAGTTTGTGCCTCTCTCTGAGGATGATAAGGAATGGTACGTTGTTCTTTGGTGCGATGACCGTAGCATGATTGGTTTGGTGTTTCTCTTTCTGATGCAGAACATCTATGGGTGTTAGACTCTGTCCCTGGGGAATTTCAAGGCAGAAAAAAGTGATGGCGAAGTCGAAAGAGTTCTGCAGACATTGAAGAATTTACCATCGCCAATCCCTTCCCGCAAGTAATGTCTCCTTCTTTTCGTGCTTCTTGGTGTTTGTCTACTATCCGGACTGTTTACTACTTTACTTAAGCTTAGTACTTTAGTAGTCCCAGTTGTGATAGATGTTCGTAAGCATTGTTTTCATTTGTATCTTCACCACTCTATAGCATGCAGAGAAGTATACAGTTTGGATATGAAATATAGTATATATATAACATCTTTATGGATGTAGCTGTTGTGGCTGATGTACGATTTCAGTTTAATGTGAGGAGCATCTTATCAAGCACCAAACAGGGTGTTCCTTTCTCGGCTTAGAGAACGGATTATGTGTCTTGTGTTGTAGCGTGTTACATGTTACGATAGAATTGTAGTGGGGTGTATGTTGTAGTGTCTCATGTTGTCTTTATGAGTATTTTATTAACTCTTTGTTCATTTCTTGGTATTTTGAGGGATATTGATGTTCTTTGCAGAGATGTCTCCAGCAACAAAGTCAAAGTTGAAGGATAATAAAAAAGGGGAAGGAAGCTCAAAAGGTATCTTGTTATCGTGGGTAGAGTACCAACAGATTCATCCTGTTTTCACAAATTTGATTCGTAATTATTCGAGTTCTTTGATTTTGTCTTCATTTGGTTGTTGTCTGATTGCGAGGTGTTCATATTGTTGCTGGAGATGGAGGTGATACACATGGGAACTCAACTGCTCTGTCCAAAAGAGAATGAAGATGAGAGTCTATGTTGGTGTTTGTCTGACTACTGTATGATAATGTTCATTTCATTGTGAGGTTTCTAAGATTGGAATCAATCCATTTGCCTTTTATGTTCTGACCAAAACCAAACTTGGCAGTGATTATATTTCTTAATTTGCAAAAAATTAAAAATAATTCAAATTTGATAACTATAAAGTTAATCACAATTTCTATTATAATAAATATTTTAATGGATTAAGTCACTTGGATTAGGTGTCTACATTGGAAGGGAATTTAGTGTAAGTGTCTTAGTACAATGATTTGATTTAATTAATCATGATTATAATATAATAATTAAAAATTGTTAAGACACTAACTCAAGTGTCTACATAAAGGAACAGGCTCTAATTGATGGATGGACCAATCTGAAGAGTCTTAAAGTCAAAGGACAGTTGAGATTTGAACTTACTGAAATAATAGACATCAAGCTGCATATAAGACAAAACGTGACCGAAGCCTCGAGATTTGAGTCATTGACAGAAACACACTTGGTATGACAAGAATGGCTAAACTATCTAGAGATTGTGGAACAAATTAATGGAAACATGACTCACGCCTCGGGATTCGGAGATAATCAATAGAAAATGACTCACGATCCATTTCACAAACCACTCAAAAGCTATGGCAACACAAAAAGAAACTAGTCAAAGCAAGAAATCAAACCAGGGAGCCGACTGCCGAGATTGATCCACTCATGTTGGCTTCAACGGATACAGAACCAATAAAGCTACCCACTCACGAACATCCTCTGCACCGTTCATCTCGCTTTATTCTGGACGTTCATTGCGACGATCCGGTACGGTTACACCTCAAAGTGTAGTGCATGCCTTTGTTCTGGTGAAAGACAGATTCATTGTGATGCATGTGAATTTGGTTTGGACTTTCGTTGCGCCAATATGCCAACAAAGCTGAAGAGCAAATTTGATGACCATCCACTCATTTTATGTTATGGTGAAAAGACGAGCACTGGTAAATACTGGTGTGATATATGTGAGATGGAAACAGATCCGGCAAAATGGTTCTATACATGTTCTGATTGTGGTGTCACTTATCTCATGCCTGGAAGCATTATCGAAGTTTTCCACAAAGTCAGATTTGAAATTGTTTCTAACAATCAGAATTCTACCAGACCATTCTGTATGGTTTGCAAGTCGAGATGTAAAGTCTCTCACGTTCTAAAGTTTTGTGATCAGCAGCTGTGAGTGTACTTGCTTACTTGTATAGCTTCTCTATGTGGATAGGTTAGGATATTGTAGATAGAAACCTAGACTAATGCTAAGTTGGTGCTTTGGATAGCTTGGCAAATTTCGAATGAAGGAATTCTATAGTTTGTAGATATTGTAGCCAAAAATCCATTACGAAATTTTCAAAAAGCTATTTTACTGATTTGGAAACAATCTGTTTTAGGGTGGATTCGTGAGACAAGAACTATATTACCTTCTAAAAGAAGAAAAAGATGTTCATTTCTTATTTGGTAGTGTACGAGATAACGGCATATCCAAAGCCGGACAAGGAGCCTCAACATCGCTGGCGACACTCCATCATCCAACCGTCTCTTTGACGCCATAGCTAGTCACTGTGTTCCCGTGATAATTAGCGACGACATTAATTGAGCTACCATACGAGGATGTTCTGAACTACAGTGAGTCTGTCTTTTTGTTAGATCATCAGATGCTTTAAAGAAAGGGTTTTTGATGGGTCTTGTGAGAAGTATTGGGAGGGAAGAGTGGAATAAGATGTGGCGGCGGTTAAAGGAAGTTGAGAGGTATTTCGATCTGAGTTTTCCGTCGAAGAATGATGGAGTTGAGATGATTTGGAAAGCTGTCGCGAGGAAAGCTCCTTGGGTTAAGATGAATGTTTATAGGTTTCAGAGGTTTACAAGGCCTTTTCATGGTATAAGTGAAGATTTTTTTTTATATAAAGGTTTTGGAATTAGATTCAAATCAACCTATGTAAATGGTTTGTTATAGGAAATATAGAAAACAAGTGTCTAATGTTTTTACTCAACCAAGTGACATAGTTGATAACTTGAGTTACACGAAACAACTGGGTTAATTCAGATGTGTTTTCCAAAAAATTTCTTTACTTTGTTGTTCAAGACTTTGTTTCAATTTTCGGTTAGTGATGTTTTCCACATAATTTATATACGTTTATATCCCTTGCCTCAATTAAAGGTCTTTAAGAAACACAGCCATAGAGCAAGGTCTTTGTTGATTATACGTTTTGTGTAATGCAAATTTTCAGAAAGAACATATGCGTTTTGAACGTGTTACGAAGAAGAAGAAGAGTCGTCTGTGAAGGAGAAGTGTTGGTTATTCTATCTCATTAGTTTAACCGATTTACTGGTTCGTGTCTGGTTCATTTACAACAATTTGGTTCAACTAATCGTTCTTTCTTACCTATGTGGGCTATGTAACTTTTGTTGAAAACATTGGGCCAAGGTTGGGCTGTGTACTTTTCTACCTTTATGCTCAAATAGAAAACTCGTTACAAAAAAAAAAAAACATATGCGTTTTGAAAACAGAGGAACAGAGGCAATACATTATACTCTTCTTGTAACTCGAACCTGAGCACCTACAAGCTTTTCTTCTTCAAGTGAAACTTTGTTTGCAAATGATGGAAAAAAACAAAAAGAAGAAGATGTTACTTACCATTTGTAAATGATCAGCACTGCTGAGATGCTCCTCAAAGGAGCAAAAATTATCGTACCCAAAATCACACAATTGGCATAACCATAGAGGTCCAGACGGAGTTGACTCCTCACTGCTAGTCTCCACAGGGGTCACCACCAAAGCAGTCTCTGGGGAGAAAAAAAAAATCAACTAATTCAGAAATTTAAAGTTGGTTGTATATTTCCGTATGAGTAATTTGAGAGATGAGAAGAGCACATGTCATGTGCTTAGTCTTGTAGCCACAATATTTGAACATTTCCATATCAAACCGATGAGGCCTATGGCTTATGATTACCATGTTGGCAGGAGGGCGATTCTCCACTGTCCAGTAATAGATAGCAAAATACATCTGAGACCAATCTGAAAAATACAATACAAAATCTTTGTCTAAACAACAAAAAACATCAATACAATACAAGTAGAAAGGGATAAGATCATGGACATGACTTCTGAGATGGAGTTTGAGATCATGGCTGGGGCTGGGGCTGGATTATGCAATGCGAACACGTTCATGTTATCAAACACATCCTGATTTCGGTAACTAGCATTTACTGTATTTTGTTATTGTATTGGCAACCATCATTATTTAAAAATAATATTTTGATATACTATTATATTTATGTATATATTAAGTATTTTTATATATTTTCTATTTATTTTGTGTGATGTATGTATGTATATATACATGATCCAGTTTTGTTATTTCACATATATACCAACGGTATCCAAAGCTTTAATCATTCTAAAACTAATTTCTTCTTGATTCATGTCATGATACTTGTCAAAACCAAATACGACATCATCTTTTTTACGAAGTATGATTACCTACAATTAATAAGAAAGATCAAATACCATATCAGCTACAAAACTATTAAAAAACAGAAGAAAAAGGCTCGTTAGAAACATGTACCAAATAAAAAATTAGTGTATTTGGAACAAAAAGATTTGAGAAACAATTTTTTTTAAAAGATGTGTCTCATTTATAGCTTCAATTTTTATTAGCATAAATATATATATAGATTAAGAGATTTAAGAATTAAAAGAGAAAAAGAAAAAACGCGTCATTTGCTTATGTTAATTTTCCTTTTACTAGATACGGCTACTCTTGCCACCGCCAGCCCTACTAAATATATATTCATGTTTGTTGAAATAAAAATAAAAATAAAAAACTAACGATTAAATTTTAGTTATTCGATCACAAAATAATAAAAAACCATACTTTCTAAAAAAAACCTTATCAAGAAGACGATGTGGTGGTTCATGAACCGTTGTCGGGTTCCTAGTGGCTATGATGATAGTCGTGTCGGTCCAAGTATAGAAGCGGCGTTGAAGAAGCTAATCGGAGAAGGTCCTCTCACTATTTATGCGATAGGAGACACGCGTTGCGTCACTAACGAAAACTTGAATTCCCTCTCCTCCTCTGGAATCCTAATTAGAGACACTCCTTTCGGTTAGTTAATTTGCTTGAAAAAATACTAAGATACCATTAAAAAAATCAGAAAGAGATAACTACCAAAAGGCCGTGTTTGATCAATAATGAAGGCCGCCTAGCCAACATTTTTTTTTTCAAGCGTTTTTTCTATGGAAGTTACTTCTCAGATGAAATCTGAGTTCATGGATGCTCTCACTACTACGTTCGCATATCGTACAAAAAAACATGTGTATCCATACCCAATAATCAAATTCTGCATAACCTATATTTTTATCATGCTTTCTTTTATTTTTTTTCTTTCTTATTTTAGATACAATAAAGTAATAAAGTAATAAACTCATATAATGCATGGATACAATAAACTCATATGGCCATCCTATATATCTAGAATAAAAAAAATTAATATATATATATATATAGGAAAGAAAAATGAAATTTCTAACAGCAATCGTAGTTTTCAAATTTTCAGTTGGTATAAATATTTTTTCATATATTTTTTACTAAACAAAAATACATAGATATTATAATAAGTTAGAAATAAAATTTTAAATATTTTTTAAAAATAATAGAGGAAAGACTCCTTTGGTTAAGATAATCATAGAGGTTTCATAGGTTTACAAGGCCTTTTCATGGTTTAAGTGAAAAAAAATTTTGCATAAAGATTTTGGAATTCGATTTGGTTAAAAAAAAAATGTGACGAATATAGTCTCACTCAAGACTCGAGATCTTAACCAATTTAGGGAAAAAACAAGGATACCCGAGAGTGGGGCGGACCCACATAGCACCCTATAAAGTTTTTAAATATCATGTTTACATGTAAACAATAATGACTATAGTGGCAAATTGGTTAAGAGTGCACCTTATGCACCCCAAAGTTGAGGTTCATGTCATCAATGCAATGTGTATTTCCATGAGAAATGTGCTGATGTTGGCAAGACATGTATTCTGTGTGGAATAATATGAGAAGCATTATTGCCTTTATCACTGTTCCATATAGACACAAGCTCTCTTTTATTGATTACATATCTATATAGATCGTAGGTTTACACTCTTTAAGATAACAGACACATTACATTGTATGACAAACCCAGTTTTGAAAGGCTATTATCTTCTTTCCTCATTTATAACTCTTTCCTTGACTCCGAATCCACCTGCGACTTAATAGTGTCCGGGACTTTCTCAAGGAGCTTCGAGAGCCACTTAGCAGATTGTTTCTCGTGACGTCCCAAATTGTGTGCATAGTCCACATAGTAGAATCCAGACCTTGTCTTGTATCCATCTTCCCACTCTAGTCCATCCATAAGCGACCACACAAAGTAACCTTTCACATTAACCTTGTCCTCACTGCCAAAAACCAAAAAAACAATGGTTCTGTCATCAAACCTATCAACTAAAGAAGAAGAAACAGAGTTTTTGTGGAGACTTTGAAGAAATCTCACCAGACTGCTCCATGTAAAGCCATGAGATGTCTCATATGATAATACTTTCTGTTACTATCGCTGAGAGCGTCTGGAAGTACATCCTTCTCTCCAAGTGTCTCCTTGTACCCTGCATTACAATGAATTTGACCTCTCGGTAAGAGGAATTCAAGTACGAGTTTTAGGCAGAAGACAAAGACTTACCGTTTCCAGTGACAATGATTTCTGGATCATCATAGTTCTCCTTGATGTATTTCAAAACCTTCCTTATTCCGTCTGCACAAACTGGATACTTTGCAGTAGGCGGC
Source organism: Odontarrhena argentea (assembly GCA_900406245.1). Taxonomy (NCBI): domain Eukaryota; kingdom Viridiplantae; phylum Streptophyta; class Magnoliopsida; order Brassicales; family Brassicaceae; genus Odontarrhena; species Odontarrhena argentea. The sequence goes on along the minus strand of OVAF01000423.1, from coordinate 28,329 downwards.
TGTAACATTCCAAGAAGAAAGCGTCAGTCATAAGAAAAACTCAAAAATCGAGTAAAACAGAGAAAATATCGTCTACATGACACACATTATACCTGAGAACCAATCTTGTATCCATCTCCGTTTTTCGCTGCAAGTAAAAACAAAAGAAGATCAGTATTTATCACAGAAAAAAAAAAGCTAAGGTGTTTCCGGGTTAGAAGTTGGAGCATACAATGGAATTGCAAGCGAGAATCAGCTTCCCAACTTGGTTTCTCTGGATCAACATTGTCCACATGAGCAACAAAAGTAGATGTGAAGTAATTGATACCGACAAAATCGTAAGAGCTCTTCAGTTTCTCTTTCTGTTCCGGAGTAAAAGAGGGTAATCGAGCACCAACTTTATCTTTCATGGTTTGAGGGTAATCTCCATGTGTAATTGGTTCCATATGCCTATAAACAAATAGCGGAATCCAAACATAAAACACTGAAAGCTAACTGAAGCTCACTAATATACCATTCCCTAAGACTACTCACCAGCCTAAAGTGAAATCCATAGCTCTCTTCACTATCTCCTCTGGATAATTCTTATCATATGGCTCAAACCACATTGGACTTTGAACGATTCCAATCTTCCCATCTTTGCACTGTTTTCAAAATCCATGGATTAGATCAATAACATTTGAATGACAACTATAAGTATATTGGTTCTAAAGTGATTTTACCTTTCCGCACTTCCTGAATTCTTCCACAGCTTCGGCATGAGCCAACAGCAAATTGTGACTGACAATGTAAACTTCATGACCAGACTGACCCGCAACGCATTTCTCATTAACATATTTAGAACATCTTCCTGGTGCTTTCTCTCCAGTGTCATATCCACCAAGGCTGAACTCGTAAGGTTCGTTGATAGTGACCCAATGCTTCACTCTATCACCGTATTCATTGAAAGCAAACTTTGCAAACTCCCGGAAATCCTCCCTATACACAAGTGTCAGAAGATATTAAGTAACTTAGAAACAGTAGGAACCAGAAGTGATTTTCGCACAGATTAAAGTGGCTTGAAGCTTACAAAATATGGTCACTCAAGAAACCGCCATATTCATCTTCCAGTGCCTGAGGCACATCCCATTGAAACAGAGTAACCAAAGGCGTTACACCTGCATAGACACAGTCGAGAAAACAATTTTAGCCACGAGATTAGTTATGCTACAAACTGATAATTAGGTAGAAGGAGAAATGACCATTTGCAATAAGCTCGTTGATAAGATCATTGTAAAATTTAACTCCTGCTTCACTCACTCCCTTGTCCTTTTTCCCATCTGATAAAAATTAAGCAAGCAAAACTTGATTAGAATGAGTGACTCGCCACATCTTACATATAATAGCAGGAGAAACTGATTCGTCTTACGGGGAAAGATTCTTGACCAGGAAATAGAGAATCTGAAGGCATCCATGTTCAACTTTTTCAATAGTTGAACATCTTCCTGCAACATTGAAAGGAAACAGTTGGGCATTCGTTTTGTACACACCTAAAAACTCATCTCCTAGTATAGATAGTTTATTGTTCAGCATAAAGAATCCAAAGTAGATATATATACCTTATAATTATGATAGAAATCAACTCCTAGCTTCCCATCAATCTTATTATTCTTTTCTGCAGATTCAAGTAAACTTTGGTCACGAATCAATCTCATGACAGCCAAAATATGAAATCCAGACAAACAGAAATGATCTAAGAACATGTTTTTTCAACAATCTTCTCATTCATCAAAAGAGAAGGAAGAAGTTAAATTGCTTACGAGTGAAGGAGTCCCAAATGCTCAGACCTCGACCTCCTTCTTCTGATGCACCTTCATGCTACACAAACAAATCATCCAGAATTAGTAACAAAAATCTTTCCACGAATCCAGAAGCCTCTGGCTCTAGAAGAGGACTAACAATAAGTCAAGAAGACGGAAAAAGTAAATGTAACTAAACAGCTTCAATTTCTTGGACCCTAGTCCATAATTCATGACAAGTGTAAGCCTTTAAATGGATCAATTTTAACTTTCCCCCTTTTATAAGCTTAAATTTCTTCAAGCTGGATTAGGGATTTAAGACTCTGTTTAATCACACTTACGAAGCTACTAAGTTCTGATTAAAGTTTGAAACTTTAAACTAACTTCGCCGGAAAAAAAAGAACCTGTCAACGGAGATTCAACAAATGTTTGACTTTCTAAAATTCGATTTTTTACCTGAAAAGCAGAAGTGGCAGCACCAAACAAGAACCCATCAGGGAAGCTTCCACGACCAAACGAGGAGCTCTCCGGACACACTGACCCACCGTGTACGGTGATCGGTGAAGTTATCACGGCGAAGAGAAGTGAACCAAGAAAGAGAATCTCTTTGAATGCCATTTTTTGTTTATGGATTAAGAGATAATCGTGTTCGATTATTTATAAGAGTTGAGATCAGAAACAACATGTAAAGAGTATTGTTTTAATTTTTTTTTTTTGGATTCAATACTTCGAGACGAAGATTAAAGTTATTGCAGCAAGTGTGAGCGAGACGCGTGGGGGACAAAATGACTAAAAAACTATATTATCTATAAATATTTCGATAGCTTAGCCTTGTCTCGTTAAGTTTCCTCTGCTATTTGCTTATTCATCTGCATGTTGATTTTGCATTTCCAACATCTAAATGCAAATGCATTTAATGTTAGGCTTATAACTAAATGCATTTTAAATATTTAGAATATTGAGATATATATAAAAAGTGAAAAAAAAAAGAACTTTCAACGCAATTGAATTTAAATATTTTTACTAAATCAATTTTTTATATTGACTACGACTAAATAAGATTTTATTTTTTCGAATAAATTGTAAAAGATCAAAATATCCCTGATTAATATATAGTTTTGTTATACAAAACATAAAGACTGAGTTTTTTAAAAAATTGTTTATTCTCTTCTCATATTGCTGAGTTTTTTTTGTTTTCGTGAAAATTGTAAGAAATGAATTGACACTTTTCTTCTTTTGATTTTGCTTCTTCCTTTTTTTTTTTTTTTTGTGCTCCTTAAATAAAGAAAATATTGTCTTTTAAATCTCCATGTTAGGACCAAAGGAGGAGGCATATAAAGGTAAAAATATCTTATGGAATAGTTAAAGATATTTTCTTACGTGTTTTATACTTTTATTTGTTCCAAACATTTTGTATTTCTCTTAGCTTCTGCAATTAATTTTTAATTCTTAAATCAGTGTATATTTGGATTTTAAATAGAATGAAGGAATGAAAAAAAATTGAGATAAATCATTTTTATTGGAAGATCGAGAGATCGACAAACTAATTATGAAAAACATAAAGATCCGATTATTGAAAACTTAAAAATACTCTAAAAATGTTAGTATATATCTAAGTTTATAAAATATACGTTTGTGATCTTTCAATAATTTTAAAAAACTTCTTGACATATTAGTTGGGTTTTTTCCATTATATATAGTATGGTATTCATTAAAAAAAAATTGATCAACAAAAATGCTAAGTAAAAGAAAACAAAATAAGAAAAATGAACATGGGAACAAAAGCAAAAGATGAAGCATTTTGGAAGAATTGATAATGGATTTTCGGTTAAGGGAAAATGTATGATCAATTCAGCAAAATTATATTTGTCTAATCGCCGTTTACCAATGTCAAATACTAAAAACCTATAAATATTATCATAAAGATTTAATAAAGTTTTGTAAAATTAACATTTTGCGGTATCTTCCAAACGAATGATCCGATATTCGTAAAATCATCATAAAGATTTCCTTATTCCATAACTAGCATGGACGTAGAACCCGGTAGAAACATTACTAACACCATTACATAAAACTTTGTACAAAAACTGCATTATCTATGATTAACTATTTTTATCGTCTCTTTATTATTCATTTTTTTGAATTGAATTGTCATGATTATCTTCTAAAAATATTATATGAGTTAGATTATTCTTGGGTTGGATTTTGATAATTTTTTCAATTTGATTCTATTATTATAAAAATTGTTTGTTGATATTTCTAAAAACTCTAAATCAAGTTTTACAATCTGAATAGAAATTATAGATTAAAACGAAGAAGAAGATACAAATGATTTATATCAATGCATCATTTGTGTCATTTTTTTTAGCGTGATCAAGTTTTTTATCATCCATATCCTCCGGTTTCTTCCAATCAAATGAATTGTCAAACATATTGGTGAAATCTTCACAAAGATGTTCTTGCTCCAAAAACTAAGTGGAACCTGGTTGAAACATTATAAGAACCACACACCCTTTTTACGACTTGTTAACACGAGTTAACAAAGTATGTTTTTTTCTTTTTATGTCAAACAAATTTAAGTATAGATTTTGTTGTTTGATTATATTTAAGTTCATGATTTTCAGATTAATTATTGATAAATATAAGGAATTGTTATTTCAAGGTTGTCTAAATGATTTTAGTTACAGAATCCTAATCAAAGAGTTGGCACGTGCTTTATATTTACAGTGGCTAATTATGTAACTAAGTTTTTCTTCCCCATTTATATATATGATGCTAAAAGTCTATAACTGTTTATTCCATTCATTCATGAATCTACTAACTGTTAATCATACCGACATAATAAAACTTTTTAAAAGTTAGAAACCTTTAATTAATTTGATTAAACTACAGTGTTGTATGTCACAAGGCATCTGTAATACTTGATTTAAATATCTAAAAATATCTTATCGAACAAAATAATTGAATTTGGGTCCAAAACCAAAAAAGGCTTTGTATATGTCAAAAAAGCAAATAAAATAGTTTTTGAGAGAAAATTTAAAAATTACAAAAGTCATAAAAAAAAAATCGAAACCTAATCCGTTAAACCTCGCCGACGACGACGGAAAGAAAATGGCATTCTCGTCGCCGTCGCTCCATCTTCTTCCTCACAACTCCTTCGCTGTTATAACCCCTAAACGACACCGTTTCAGTATTCCGAAATTCAACCATGAATCTTCATCGTCTTTTTCAGTCAGAGCTCCGTTGTCGTCGTCGTCGTTCATCGTCGCCGCCGTCTCCGGGAAATCCACCACCGGGAATAAACCGAAATCGAAAACCAAACCGAAACCGAAATCTCCTCCTCCGTTGCCTCCAATTACTAGTCTAGCTGAAGAAGAAGACATTACAGAAACAGTCAACATTGCTGAAGATGTTACTCAAGTAAGTGAGTTTAATAAAGGATTCAAAAATATGAGTAAAGACTCCATTTTTCTTACAAAAGACTTAAAAGTTGAGTAATTTTGAAAATATGATGTTGAGTGTAGTTGATTGGAAGCACACCAATGGTGTATCTTAATAGAGTTACTGATGGATGTTTAGCTGACATTGCTGCGAAACTCGAATCCATGGAGCCTTGTAGAAGCGTTAAGGATAGGTACAGAACATTCTTTATCCTGTCCAGATTCTATATTCTTATCTAAATTTTGTTTGTTATTCGATTGTAATGGCTGAATTAGTACTAGTTTTGTTCTTTTGGACTGAGTATTGTAAATGGCTGATTTAGTACTATCCTGTGGATTGAACACCTTTGGTTGGAGAGTGAGTGTGATTGATGCTTCATCCCGAACAGTTTTCATTTTCTGCAGGATCGGTCTTAGCATGATCAATGAGGCAGAAGATAGAGGAGACATCAGTCCTAAGAAGGTAATTGCATATGTTGGCTTTTGAATTTTTATTTGTAGTGTTGAGGCATTGTAGATTTGCTGATTTGGTGTTAATAAATCAGAGTGTATTAGTCGAACCAACCACTGGGAATACTGGACTTGGGATAGCTTTTGTAGCTGCAGCTAAAGGCTACAAGCTTATAGTGACAATGCCAGCTTCTATAAATGTCGAAAGAAGGATGCTTTTACGCGCATTAGGAGCGGAGATTGTGTTGACGAATCCTGAGAAGGGTCTTAAAGGAGCAGTGGAGAAAGCCAAAGAGATTGTTGGCAAGACAAAGAACGCGTATATGTTTCAACAGTTTGATAATACGGCAAATACAAAGGTAAAATAGTTTTTGTGGTTTTACTTTTTGATTCGAGATTCTTGGGTTTAGTGGCTTAATCAGATATTTTCCTTTTGGTTTGTTTGGTAAGATACACTTTGAAACCACAGGACCAGAAATCTGGGAAGATACAATGGGTAATGTCGACATATTTGTTGCCGGAATTGGAACTGGTGGTACTGTGACAGGTACGGGAAGCTTCTTAAAAATGATGAACAAGGATATGAAGGTCTTCCTCTTTCTCTTGTTTTCGGTCTGTGCTTTAACCTTATGATATTCTCAATCCTAAACATGCTTAAAACATAGGTAGTTGGAGTTGAACCATCAGAAAGAAGTGTGATTTCTGGCGACAGTCCGGGTAAGGAGTATTCATCAGGCTTCAATTCTCTAAATTGGCCTTCTTACAGAACACTACTCCACGTTTTCTCAGGTTACTTACCCGCAATATTGGATGTTAAACTCCTTGACGAAGTGTTTAAGGTTAGGAAGAATCTCGCCTATTATTTCAAATGATACAAGTATCGAGAAAGTAAAAGAGGATCATTTGAAACACTATAGGTTAGCAATGAGGAAGCAATTGAGATGGCGAGGAGACTAGCTTTAGAGGAAGGATTGCTGGTATATTACACTAATCCTCTTATGGTCTCATTTCTTTTCTCTACACAAAATCGGGTTTATACTAACACGGGAATACATACTTGTTAGGTTGGGATTTCGTCTGGAGCCGCTGCAGTAGCAGCAATCGGCTTGGCTAAAAGAGCTGAGAATGCTGGAAAACTTATCACGGTGAGAAAAACACAGATTTTAGTTTCCAGTAATCACATTTAATGGATCGGCTCTAATAGATTTCAACAGGTTCTGTTTCCGAGCCATGGCGAACGGTATATCACAACGGCTCTGTTTAGTTCAATCAACAAAGAGGTTCAAGAAATGAGATATTAGTAGCTGCCGTTGTAACTTATAGCCTCCAAAGTTTGATCCTTTGGGAAAGTGTAAACACTACAAATCTCTTTACAACATCAAAAAGAGGTATTACTTCTTCTTTCTTTTTCCTGTTAAGTTATATTCTTGTCACGGTGATCTAACAAGCCAGCGCATTTACAGGTTTTGAGAAGGCGATTACGGTTAAAGCTCACCCAAGAATTGAGAGAAGCTTACCCAAGAATTGAGAGAATGTATCGAGATCAAACGTTTCTTTTTCAAAAGATTTTGTTATGTACAAAACTTAGGAGAAGATAAAAGACCATGTAGCTTGATCACAAGTATGTTCACACACCATTTGTTTTTTGAGAGCTTGTGGTGTGGGCTTTTGGTCTGTTTTGACTAATTTTTCAAATCTCACGTGCATTTAAAACGACTTCGCATGATTATGGGGCCAAACTAAATTTTGAAACAATTTAAAAGAATGGACCAAAAATAAATGTAGTCGGATGAATTTCTCATCAATTTGAGACCACAAATTTGCCATTACATAAAGTTTCCATAACAAGGAAAATGAATTATTGGTATTAGCAAAAGAAAATTAGAGATTTTGGTTTTTCACACAAGACAAGATAACTTTTTCTTGATAATGTATAAAAGAAACGAGACATGAGGATACTGTGTAAGAGGGACAAGAGACCACACATGGAAGATGCTAGACTGGAAAAACTGTATACGTGCCACTAAACCGTCTCTAAATTTGCTTACGTGGAGTCTCTGCAGGTCCCACCCTTTTTATCTGTATAAAACAGCATGCAGTCTACATCTGTTCTCAGTAAACGGTACGTAGTGTAGTGATAATTCGGAATGTTATTTCACTTTTTTCTTTGGGTTTAAATAATGTATCAAAACCATCATATCATCGTGGAAAAGATTCTTTTGTGGACCAAAAAGGAAAAAACTATGTAAAACAGAGCAGTGCAATCCAATATAAAAAAGAAGAAAAATCATCATGATAATATTAGTCTGAGGTTATGGCCTATGGGTATAACAACAAATTTGTTAGGCATGCATGCAATGTATATGTGAGTTTAAATATTCTATCTATTTTTCACGTTTCCAAATGTCAGCAAGGAGATTCTTACCTAATTATCGAACGGTCACGATTGCTTTTTGCATGAACAAGAAGCTGGTTGTCGTTGGATTGGATTGATCCCAAACTTACGGGCAAACCTTATTTGAAAATTCAAATCCAATTTCCAAAACTGATTAATACTAATCTCATCCAAAAAAATAATAATTTAATAACAAGATTTATTATTTAATGTGAATATCTCTTCTCACCAAAAAAAATGAAAAATGAATATCTTTTTTCTTTCTTTGGTAAAAGGAAATTGGATACCTTTGGAGTATGCATACAATGTAATGTTTTGATTTTGGAAGAAAATATTTTTTTTATTCAATGTAATATATTTATATATTTTTGGGAAAGAAAAGTGAATCTTTTTTCTTAGAAGGTTTATGCCTTTAATTAAGATTTGGAGTATCCATACAATGTAGTGTTTTAATTTGGAACAAAATAATAATAATGTTATATGTTATACCTCTTGCAACTTTCTTTGTGTGGATATATGATATTTACATTACACCAATATATCATAACTTCACTTTACTAAAATATTCCCCAAATCATATTTCAGTGTAAAATAACATAGTTAATAAGTTTAGCATTTGTCCAACGAATAAGACAGAAATATATATTATATATAAAAATGACCGTCACAAAATCATTTTGTGTATATGTAGCGCGCACACAGAAGTCGTGTGACTGAACAGAAACACAAAACCAAGTTTTTCTCTGTAAGTTTCATTATTCTTTTTTTTTTTACATACAACTGTATATAAAACATATTTCCACACTTTTCTGACATAAAATGTAATAATGCAAACAGGCTTTTTCTATCTTTATATGTACTTAGATATCTAGACGGTTCGGATTTATTCTGACATTTTTTGCTAAAAGAAAGAAAAAGGTAAAATCAATATTTCATTGTCTTTTCGTTGCTGATTTCGCCGAGGGATTTATCTCTCTTCGCTCTGTCTTCTTCACTTGAACTAAGGTAAGCTAGTTACTCCATATATACTTCATAGTTTTGGTAGATGTATACAACAAAGTATGTTATATGATTCAATGAATCTTCGGGAAAGAAATGAGTTTAAAGAAAGTTCTTGATCTTTAATGTCTTAATCTCACTTTTTGGTGGTGTTCTAAGAAATTACTACTTAGTTATTAACTAATTAGCATCACAGTTAAGGGTCTGTTTGGGATTTGTTTGTGATTATAACACTTCACACTTAGATTCTTAAAGTAGAGTGGCTTTGAAATAATATATAGATTGTAGGAAATATTCTGATTTTTTTTTTAATTTTATTTTGAATGATAATTTTTTTTATTCCAATTTATTTTCAATGAATGTGTTTTTGAAGCCTTAAGAATATTGCCTGCTTACATATATAATTACTTTTATTTTATGAATTTATAATGATGAGTATTATACCATTATTATTTTTGTTGATCAACTATCAAAGTTTTTTTTTTGGAAAGATTGTATGTGATTTTTTGTTTTTGGTAATCTAGTTACAGATTAAAGTTATATAAAACGAAAGGAGAAGATTAGTTAAAAATGAGTACTCAAGGAGAAATGGAGGAGAGACTTTTACGAGTAGGATCAGATGCTAAGTGTCAGAGCAATGATAGAGAAAGTCTCTATTTGAGAAAAAAGATTTGGAGTGAAGTAAGTAAGATGTGGAGAATAGCATTACCTTCATCTTTGTTTCGAATGACTTCGTTTGGGAGCATCATTGTGGCTCAAGCTTTCATCGGCCACTCCTCTGAGTTGGGTCTATCCGCCTACGCTCTTCTCCAAAGCACATTCGTCCGCTTTCTCTACGGTTTAATGGTATGAATCTTGATATTCTTAAATTAGTATGGATTTTGATATGGAAACATATCCGTTAATTAAAGTAGAAATAGTCTTTAGTCTTTGTGGTGTTGATATGTAGGGCGGTATGTCAAGTGCAACGGAGACATTATGTGGGCAAGCATTTNGGTATGAATCTTGATATTCTTAAATTAGTATGGATTTTGATATGGAAACATATCCGTTGATTAAAGTAGAAATAGTCTTTAGTCTTTGTGGTGTTGATATGTAGGGCGGTATGTCAAGTGCAACGGAGACATTATGTGGGCAAGCATTTGGTGCAGAACAATACCACACAATGGGGATATATCTACAACGTTCTTGGATTGTGGACATAGCCGTGACCACTTTGTTCATACCGTTTATTGTTTTGGCTGGTCCTATTCTTCGTCTTCTGGGCCAAAACTTTGAGATCACTAAGACCGTTGATGAGATTTATCCTTGGGTGATTCCTTATGTGTACAGCTTAATTTTCACTATGACTATGCAAATGTACCTCCAAGCACAAATGAGGAACGCTATTGTTGGCATTCTCTCAGCCTTCTCCTTGCTTCTTGACCTCTTGGTCACGTGGTGGTGCGTGAGCGTTATGGGGATGGGAATCGGTGGTGCGCTCCTCGGGCTTAATGTGAGCTCGTGGACTATGGTAATAGCCGAGTTTGTGTATGTTTTTGGAGGATGGTGTCCATTCACTTGGACTGGGTTTAGTACTGCTGCTTTTGTTGACTTAATCCCTATGCTTAAGCTCTCCGTATCTTCAGGCTTTATGATCTGGTAATTTTATACTTCAAAAATTTAACAACGTCCTTACTATATGATACAAATGCTTCACAAACGCAATGTTATACTTTTATTCTTTATTAATTATTTTCTTACATTTTCATACAGCTTAGAGTATTGGTACATGAGCATCCTTGTCTTAATGGCTGGTTATACAAAAGATGCGAATATCGCAATATCTGCTTTCTCAATATGGTGAACTCATAATCTTCCTACTCATTTACTTATCCTATAATTAATCTGATTTTCATTTAAAAAGATAAATTATCTGAATCAATTCATATTGAAATTGTGTAGCCAATATATATACACATGGGAACTCAACATCTGCCTTGGCTTCTTGGGTGCGGCTTGGTAATGCTCTCATGTTTTATACAATGCCCAATCTTGCAATATTCATAGTATGCATAACAATATGTTTTTTTGTATTGTAGTGTTCGAGTGGCTAACNCCGTGACCACTTTGTTCATACCGTTTATTGTTTTGGCTGGTCCTATTCTTCGTCTTCTAGGCCAAAACTTCGAGATCACTAAGACCGTTGATGAGATCTATCCTTGGATGATTCCTTATGTCTACAGCTTAATTTTCACTATGACTATGCAAATGTACCTCCAAGCACAAATGAGGAACGCTATTGTTGGCGTTCTCTCGGCCTTCTCCTTGCTTCTTGACCTCGTGGTCACGTGGTGGTGTGTGAGTGTTATGGGGATGGGAATTGGTGGTGCGCTCCTCGGGCTTAATGTGAGCTCGTGGACTATGGTAATAGCCGAGTTTGTGTATGTTTTTGGAGGATGGTGTCCATTCACCTGGACCGGGTTTAGTTCTGTTGCTTTTGTTGACTTAATCCCTATGCTTAAGCTCTCCATATCTTCAGGCTTTATGATCTGGTAATTTTATACTTCAAAATTTTAACAACGTCCTTACTATATTATACAAATGCTTCACAAACGCAATATTGTTATACTTTTATTCTTTATTAATTATTTTTTTTACATTTTCATACAGCTTAGAGTATTGGTACATGAGCATCCTTGTCTTAATGGCTGGTTATACAAAAGATGCGAATATAGCAATATCTGCTTTCTCAATCTGGTAAAGTCATAATCTTAGCTATAATTAATCTGATTTTCATTTAAAAAAGATAAATTATCTGAATCAAAATTCATATTGAAATTGTGTAGCCAGTATATATACACATGGGAACTCAACATCTGCCTTGGCTTCTTGGGTGCGGCTTGGTAATGCTCTCATGTTTTATACAATGTCCAATCTTGCAATATTCATAGTATGCATTACAATATGTTTTTTTATTTATTGTAGTGTTCGAGTGGCTAATGAGCTGGGGAAAGGAGACGCAGCTGCAGTGAGATTCGCGATTAAAGTGATACTCACAGTTTCAATAGTGTTCGGAGTGATATTCTCCGTTCTATGCTTAGCATTCTGCGGTCAGATTTCGTATTTGTTTTCAAATAACAAAGAGGTTTCAGAAGCAGTTGATGATCTATCGATCATCCTTGCCGTATCAATCTTACTCAACAGCATTCAACCTGTACTCTCAGGTTAGTCATCCCTTATATATAATATACCCTCACCTAATATGATCCATGAGTATAGGTGTTAATATATGTATTATTTAGACCCGAACTAGCTTCAAAAGTGATATTTATTTGGTTTTTGGTAATAAAATTCAATAAACGGTATAAATGACTNAAGTGATACTCACAGTTTCAATAGTGTTCGGAGTGATATTCTCCGTTCTATGCTTAGCGTTCTGCGGTCAGATTTCGTATTTGTTTTCAAATAACAAAGAGGTTTCGGAAGCAGTTGATGATCTATCGATCATCCTTGCCGTATCAATCTTACTCAACAGCATACAACCTGTACTCTCAGGTTAGTCATCCCTTATATATAATATACCCTCACCTAATATGAACCATTAATATAGGTGTTAATATATGGTATTATTTAGACTCGAACTAGCTTCAAAAGTGACATCTATTTGGTTGTTGGTAATAAAATTCAATAAACGGTATAAATGATATTGAAAAATAGGCGTGGCGGTTGGAGCAGGAATGCAAAGTATAGTGGCTGTTGTGAACTTAGCTTCTTATTATGCAGTTGGTATTCCTTTAGGTCTCATCCTTACTTATGTTTTCCATCTCGGTGTTAAGGTTAGTAACCAAAACCTCTAATTTTTCTTCTTTCATTTTTTCAAAATTATACGGTATTACTATCTATACTTNCTGTTGTGAACTTAGCTTCTTATTATGCAGTTGGTATTCCTTTAGGTCTCATCCTTACCTATGTTTTCCATCTCGGTGTTAAGGTTAGTAACCAAAACCTCTAATTTTTCTTCTTTCATTTTTTCAAAATTATACGGTATTACTATCTATACTTCAAGGACTTTGGTTTAAATTTTATTGTTTGAGTTGTAGGGATTATGGTCTGGGATGTTGGCTGGAATTGCACTCCAAACAGTGATATTGTGTTACATCATTTACAAAACCGATTGGGAACTAGAGGTATAAGCAAATTTAAACATGTTCATTCAATAGATCAAAGTCATAATATATTTTTACTTTNTATGGTCTGGGATGTTGGCTGGAATTGCACTCCAAACAGTGATATTGTGTTACATCATGTACAAAACCGATTGGGAACTAGAGGTATAAGCAAATTTAAACATGTTCATTCAATAGATCAAAGTCATAATATATTTTTACTTTACAGGTTAAAAAGACGAACGAACGTATGAAAGTGTGGAGCCTGAAGCCATCTAATGACGAATCCAATTCTATAAGAGATGATGAGAGGAAATGAGAAGTGCTCTTCTGGTGTGTGTATAAACATATAAACTAATAAATGCTCGTGGCCATAAAGCAAAAGTCAAGAAGCTTGATTTTTATCTTCTTTTACAAAAATCATTGTAAAAAAGCTTGGTTAAGTTACCGTTTGGTCACGCTCAAATCTTTTTTTACGCCAACAATTTCAGCAAAAACTGATTATTTATTACACTGAATTTCTTAGAATATTATAAGTACAGATATAAATTAGAGTTAAGAGAAGAAAAATTATTTGTACAACAGATTAAAAGCAGGCAAGTCTCTGATGCTTGAAACATCATCCAGTGCCAATTCACGTTCCAATTGTGCTCTCGTTGATTTCAGAACATCCTGCCACAAAATGAATACCGGTTAACACATAACCAAACCGTAATTTCCTAGATGTTACAGGCTTGGTTTAAAGTGACTTANAAAATTATTTGTACAACAGATTAAAAGCAGGCAAGTCTCTGATGCTTGAAACATCATCTAGTGCCAATTCACGTTCCAATTGTGCTCTCGTTGATTTCAGAACATCCTGCCACAAAATGAAAACCGGTTAACACATAACCAAACCGTAATTTCCTAATGTTACAGGCTTGGTTTAAAGTGACTTACATTGAATTCCATGTAGGAAGCTCTTTTGGCAAGCCATTGTGCATCCATCATTCGGAAAGCTATACAGTAGAGATTATCGAAGGCCATTTCGTCTTCTTCGAGAAATCCCAAGAACCTTATTCCGGCTACTGTGGACGGCTTACCTGAAGAGAAACAAATACATACAATGGCAGGTTTTAGATAATTAAATCCGTTTTGACGGAGTCTGATTGGNGACGGCTTACCTGAAGAGAAACAAATACATACAATGGCAGGTTTTAGATAATTAAATCGGTTTTGACTGAGTTTGATTGGTTTNTTTTTTTTTTCTTGAGAATTTTTACCTGATTGAAGATCTAACATTTGTGCCAACATGAATGAGATATTGATGCCAGCAACCGCAAAAGGATATTCCCATTCGGCTCTTGTTCCATCTTGTTTAAGTAACAATCTTTGAAATGATTCCTGTCAAAATGATGTTAGATTGTCAAAATGATGTTAGAATTGTGTTAAGTCAGCAACTTATGGCACTGATAAGTTCACTAACCGGATAGGTCTTTGCAAAGAAGATTAGATTCTCCAACGATATGTATCCTCCACCACTACAAACAAAATTATGAAACTAATTATCAGTTCAATGAACAGTGATGAAGAATAAACACAAGACCAAAGATACGACCGTGTACCGAAAATCTGTGGAAGGGTCTGTTCCTTGCCAACCCATCTCCTTCCAGAGTTCAGATTTAAGAGGAGGTAGTTCCCTCTGTGGATACGCTAACCTCCATAATTGTCTAAGTGCATCCTGTGAATCATGCGATTACATAAGTCTCAACAAAACTGTACATATGTGAAGCTAAAAGAGAAAATCAAGCAAACAAAAGTCCATGAAAACACTTACTTGATGCTCCATTCGAGATCCGTCAAACGGGATTTCTATTCTTCGCTTAATGTTTCTCAGCCTTTCTTCCTGTAAGAGGTGAAAAAATACAGAATGGTACATCAGATTGACAGTGACAGCTGAATTCACCATGGAACTGGAAACGGAAAGAGAAACAGAGATATCGAAAGAGAAAGTCATCTCTCCTCTTCAGAGTTGAAGAAACCTAAGGACTTTAATTGTTACCATTATTCTTCTAGATACAAGCCAATTAAGTATTTTGCAGTCTTGCAAAATTCTACAAACGCGACAATGAAAATATATTTAACAAGTAACATCACTCCTAATGTGAAAATCTGAGCTTCTTACACATATGATATCGGCTGATAAATTATACTACTCTTAAATTTATCCTTTGGTATATAATATTCACAAGATAAGGAAGATCCTCTAAAAATACCTGCAACATACTAAGAGGCGGTGGCAAAAGCCTCCCACCAGTACCTGATTGACCAAATGNAAGAAACCTTCCAAAAAGTGAACCAGACCCAAAAACAATTTTGGCTGCAAAACCAAGAGACAAGCTGTAATGAGATAATCTCTCTTTTAAGCAATCAACAAGTAATAGTATCAAGAATCGAAGAAATTAAACCAAACCTATCCACTGAGCCCATTGTGCAATCAACTGAGAAAAGATCAACGTCCAGTGAACTTGCTGTCTTTTCCGCTCTTCTTCCCAAATATCCTCCAGAGTACGCTCCTAACAGACACACCACAAAGAATCATAAATAAGCGCATTCCTCTCATCTCTATATAAAAAATACAAACCAAAACACTAACCTCATTGTACGCCGCTTCTCTATTATCACTACTACTTCCCAACAAAGGTTCACTCAAAGTTTCAGCATCTGTTGCATCATAACGTTCATACTTCCTCCCATCTACATCCCCATGATGAAGCCGCCTCCTCAAAGTCGCAGACACCATCTTGTAAAACAACCGATACAATCGAATAAGCCCCTGCATAACACCACAGATCAAGTCAAGCAATGAAAATTTGAGACAGTCACAATGCAAGCAAATATAAAAGTCTTTCATTTGCTCAAGTCTTCGACTTTCCCCACACTAGACCCTAACTGTCTACATTACGCGATCACAAAGCAGATCCATGCTAAAAGATCAAATCAAGTTGGGCAAAACGAAACCCAAATAGGAAAGATGGAATTTTTCGATCTAGCAAACTACACACCGATGTATCTGCGCAAAGTCAGTCACCAACCATTGAATCACAAACCCTAATCTTCAATTACAATTCAGACGAAACAGGATCGTTTATAATAAACCCAAATCCCAAATTCGACTTTTTTTTTTTTTTAATCCCTAATCAGGAAGACATGACAAAATCCAAATTTGAAGGAAGCATAGATTATAAGATCAAAATAACACAAACCTGGAATTAGGGTTTGGTCGATTCTGTAACAGGGAACGTGATCCCGAGTGAAAGATGTAAGCTTTCCTTCGAGAGAAAGGTAAGAATAAGCTCTCACCAAATGTGTCGCCGCCAACGGCAGAATTTCCAGAAAATTTTATAATATAAGCTTTCTTAATCTTGTTACGTTACAGTATAATCTAATTTGATTACTTTAATTACTTTTGTTGGTCAACGACGTGTAAGCAGGTTACAAACGACGACCCGGTTAGCTTTTCTCAACCGAAATCTGGAATTAAACCAAAATGGGCGGATATGGTGTATAATTGATTGATTAATACCCGAACCGACCCGGCTCGTATTTGGATAGCCTCAGATTCGTCTTCTTCACCAGATCTCACTCAATCTGCGACATTCTCTTAAACCCTAAACATCTCTCTTCCGCTGCCGTCCGGTAGCATTTTTCCGATCAAAACCATGACGATTCACGCGGCAGTAATCCAGAAGCTTCTCAGCACCGGAGCACATCTCGGCCGTCGAGCCGCGGAGCATCATTTCAAGCAATACGCATACGGGACGCGCAACGGAATGACAATCATCGACTCCGATAAAACCCTAATCTGTCTCCGTAGCGCCGCCAATTTCGTCGCCAACCTCGCTCACATGCGAGGTAACATCTTCTTCGTCAACACGAACCCACTCTTCGACGAGATAATCGAGCTCACTTCTCGTAAGATCCAAGGGGAGACTTATAATCACAACCGTGCGATGAATCTGTGGAAGATGGGTGGGTTCTTGACGAATAGTTATAGTCCCAAGAAGTTTAGGTCTAGGCACAAGAAGCTTTGCTTTGGTCCAACGACTATGCCTGATTGTGTTGTGGTGTTTGATACTGAGAGGAAGAGTTCTGTGATTCTCGAAGCTTCGAGACTTCAGATTCCTGTTGTGGCTATTGTTGATCCTAATGTGCCTTTGGAGTATTTCGAGAAGATTACTTATCCTGTGCCTGCCAGAGATTCGGTCAAGTTTGTGTATCTGTTCTGTAATGTGATTACTAAGTGCTTTGTGGCTGAGCAGATGAAGATGGGGATTAAGGATGGGAGTAAACAAGAGTTGGTGAATGAGGAGGATTTAGCTGCTTGATTTTGGGTATGTGGTGACTAAAGTATGAGACTTTGTAGTTTTTTTCTCAGTTTGGAATAAGTGTTCTTCAACTTTGAAATTCTCGGCTATTTTACATATTTGGATGATTTTGCTACTAGATTGTTGTTACCAACACTGGAAGAATGTTCATTTCGTTGGAATGCCATTAGATTTATTGTAAGAAACGAGTTAGGATTGGATTTTGGAATTTAGCTTTTCCCTCATTGTTGGAAATGTTAGTCTTTGTAAATGGAAATGGTTACTGGTTAAGGTGTTGGAATGACCCATCTACTGGATTTTTAGTTAAGAGATGGTTTTAATATCGAGATGTTGAAATGTTAGGCTTGGTTCTCTCTTTTCTGGTCATCTGGAGTTGTTTCAGTCTCATGTGGTCACAGAGATTCTGCTTCCAGGGCCAGACGAATTGATTTTCTTGACCCATGAGTTTAGAACAATGCTGGAGCCTTGACTATGCTGGAGCCTGGAGTACAAAGCCGAGCTCCATATTTCCTTCACATTCTCTATGAAGCAATGCGCTTGAGACCAGACATGAGAGATTGTTGTAAAGACATCTAGCAACCAATAATTTACCAATACCACTTATTCTCCACATTCTAACCATTCTAACCACTTAGATTGTTTCTCATTCTAATCAATTCCTCTAAATCAATCCAATGAAGTGGAAACCAATTGACCCGTAATGTCTTTTAACAATCTTCTCTAATCTGGACTGTTTACGTATCCAATGTAATGGATTCCCATTCAGTACAAGGTTTAAACTTTAAAGAACAAACACAAACCTAACTACAACGATAATTGGAGAGAATCAATATTAGTAACAAGGATGAGCCATAAACAAATCCATGTAGAGTGCATAGATTAGAGAAGTGGCTATAAACAAACAAACAAAACATCAGAAATGCAATGCTAGGCCACAGATATGTGAACAAAACAACCTACAATAGATTATGGATATTCTATTTCTCTTCTTTTGTTTCTCCTTCTTGAGCTGGTTTTTCTTCTTCTACTAGCCGGCGAATACAGATATGCATTTTCAAATGATCGGGACAACTTAGGAAAGAGTCGGGAACTTCCATGACATGCTCGCCCTTCTCAGGAGTTTGGAAGCTCACTTTCTGAATCCTATTCATCATCCCGGGTGGATCAAAAACCATTCTGTGAGAACCTTTTGAGTAGGTGATATTATAAGAGTACTCCCCAAGTCCTGGAGCAGAAGGTGCTATACAGTTGACAGTCACATGCAATCCGTCTGGCACCCTGAAACTCTGAACCACAACCAATGGACCGTCTCCTAATTCCTGAATGACATAATCCTTCAAACCATAGTACAACCAATTTAAGTGGGAGACACCAGGCTCGAAATACTTCCATGTTTCCTTATGGTTAGCATAGTAGTGACTGTAGAGGTCCTTGTATACACCGGCGTAATCACAGTGTGGTGCAGGACAATAGCAGAGAGCGAAACGACATTCCGTCTCATGGTCCAATTCTTTACCATAAGAGAACTCTTGGGTGCAACCAAATTGGGCATTTGGACACGAGACTAGGACTGCTTCTACAACTGCCTCCAAACTCCGTACTCGTATGTTACCAGTGGGAAAACCGCAGAAAGGGCACTTGTTCCTCAGATTAACACAGCAAGAAGAGCAAGCTACATGTGAATTGTCACACTGAAAATGAAAAACCTCATATAGTTACTTCTTATAACCAAAGTGTTAAAAAATGAAGGAAATTTTTTGATGAAATTAGCATATCTGTGACTATAAGTTATTAATGTCAGAAGTATTTAATATGAATCTATGATCATTCAACAGCAACGTTATCCCCAAAAATCATCCAAACAAAGAAACAACAAGAGTTTCAAAGAACCTGAAAGATAGGAATGTTGAGTGGATGGCAGCAAACTGGACAATCCAAAACATCTAGATTAGAAATCTTCCCCGACCTTGCCTCCGAGACCACCGCATTCTGATTTTCATCCGCCGTTACTCCGACTTCTTCCTCGAGCTCTGCTTCTTCAACAATGGAGGGAAGTCGTTGCCTCTTTCGGGTGCTTCTCGACGATTCTCCATAGAAGGGCTTCTTCTTTTTCACCATGGCTATCGGAATTTGCTAGTTTCCCTGCAAATTCGCTTCAATGCGTAAACAGAACAAAGCCGGGGAAAAAAAACCTAATTCCCCTTTCTATTTTCCCGCCAGAATGCTTCGGACAGAGTTTGGTAGGCCCATCAACTCTAAAGCCTCTTCCAGTCAGGCCCAGTTCATGCTCAAATGTTGACTAATGTTTGACTTTTGATAAAGAAAAAGTTTTGGCTTAATAATAATCTAAGACTAGTCTGTCCTTTCCTTTTGACAGACAAATCAATTCTAGTAGTAGAAGTGGAGNGCCTTACCATGTTAATACGTATGTGCCAAGTTTTAGTAGCGTCACAAAAACTCAAACTTTGAATAGAAACATAGTCCAAACAGAGAGTCCTTACAAGAATGAGTAAATGAGTAATAGTAAAGGACCTAAAGGTTAAATCTTAATATGTGGTGTTTATGAGTTGTTGAGCTTAAAATCAATCAACACTTGAAACAATGGAACAACAAAATGCAAAAAAAATTTGAGTAGTAGAAGTGGAGAGAAGAAACCGAAAAAATTGATATAAATAAACCAAAACGACAATCTCAAGCAAGTGAAAGGCAGTTTTTGAAAGTAGTCTTCCGACGGACAACAATCTCGATCTGTAACTGTTTTAATTCTTCAAACTTGGTCCATATAAAACCCCGGGAAGTTGCACGTACATCAACAGAGGTGAAAATAGTCACTCTTTTACGTGCATCTATCTTTCCTTCGCATTCCATACATGATTCACCTTTGAGTATCCACAACAAACTATCAAAACCCCTACTTTTTGGTACTAAACAGCTTGGAGTTAATCCGTCGAAAATTTGTCCGATGATGTAATTTACTACTGGCTCATCTTGTTCTTGAGGGTAAAAAATCTCTAAACTAAGCCAAGCTGGCCAGTCGACAAGGCAATTATGACAAAGCTGTATATACTCAACATCATCTAGTTGCTTCCAAAGTGGAAGCCATCGTTTTGACAAAACACTAGTTGCCACAGCCTCTTTTGTGGGAAGCGATGATAGAATCTTCACCAATAATTCGTCAGGCAACTCGGTAATAACATCTCTAGCACATCTTTTGGAATTTCTCATATTGCTCTGAAATTATATCATCCAAAAAAAAAAAATAGGAGATCAGGACAACGGAGAAAGGAACCCTAGCTAAATATATTCTGTTTGGTAGAATATATATGAGAATGAATTACTTCAATTAATTGATAATACGACTTTATATTTTTTTTTTTTTGGAAAAATAATCTCCTTAATTTATTGGAATAACAAGATACAAATTCTCCTATTAATCTGATCCTTAAAGAAAAGAAAAAAAGAGATACGCATTCTCTTAGTTTACATGATAAAATTATGGTGTTAGAATTTAGAGTTTAGACAGTTCGTTTGCTTTAAACGAGAGCATCCATTTAAATTTATGTTAAATTTGTATCGTGAGTTCATCCAAAGGATTTCAAATCATTATATGATAATATATATCATATGCAATAGAAGGATGACAAAAGAAAATTTTTTGTACAAAACCACGTTAATAAAAGAACCGAGGAAGTCCATATTAAACCGCATACCTCAGGTAAGTGTCATGTAACAATTTGAAACAGTGTTCCCAAACTTAACAAACTCAATCTGCATTTGCTGTTTTTCTTCCAACTTGGTCCATATAAAAGAGCGGACTTTTGGGAACTTGGAGGTGAAAATGGTCACTCTTTTATGTGCTAGTATTTTTCCCTTGCACTCAATACACGCTTCAGCTTTGAGAGAAGACATCAAACCCTTAAACCCCAATTGTTCAGGCAAAGGGTTGACGAGTTCTGAATACCATGTAGTCCATCCAATTTGTTGGTGGACAACTGGTCGCCAGATGCAAGGTTCATTGTCATGGCAATTATGTTCTTCATCAAATCCAAATGTAAAAGTTCGCCAGTGTTGTAAGCATTTATGACAAATCTCCACCTTTTCAACATCTTGTTTCTTCCAAAGTGTACACCATTGTTTTGACAAGACACTCGTCGCCACAGCCTCTTTTGTAGGAAGACGTGACAAAATCTTCACCAATAAATCGTCACATAACTCGCCGATACTACTCATGTAGAAGATTGTATACTGAAACATCAAATACATCTTTTGGTTACAATATTCACAAATATAATGTAAATAAATTAAGAATCACTAGATAGAAAAAAATTCAAATATCTTGTATATATAATCAAATCAAGTTCCATGTTCACAAATACGATGAAAATCAATACTAAGCAGAAATCAAACAGCAAAAACCTCACACAAACATCAAAATCTCACCGAGCAAATAATTAAAAAAGAATCAACGAGTTAAGTAACCCGTATAGCTTACGAGTCTAAGAATCTTTGATGATCAATGACCTAATAATCGGCTAATAATCTTTTTTTATCGTACGTAGTACTTTAAAAAGCTAGGGAATATAAAGAAGATATATATCAAACTAATATATTTTGAAAGATTTAAGGAAGACTAAATCTATATAAATTATTAATTATAACTGAATTACATGAGATGTCTAAATGACTGATTCTCAAAAAATAAACAAAGATATGTTGAATATTCTCTAACATATATATATATATATATATATATATATATATATATAGTTGCATAATCATATAAAATACATATTTGCTTAATGAGTTAAACATACTAAATCATAACTTCTTTTTTTTTTTATAAAAGAATCTTAATTAAAATTCACTAACCAACGATGATCTTGAGTAAAAGTAGACAAAGATGAATAGAGGTTTAAATCCTGACGTAAACAAGAAGGATTATTCATATATTTGAACATTAATAGAATATAGAACTCACACGAAGAAAATCAATGTAACAAATGATATCTTTGCATCTATGATTGTCTTGTGCCTAGCTAGAGTCTCTTTAATTAAATCTTCAATTTGAAGAATCATTAAATTGAAAGGTACTGACTTGAGGTAGTTTTGCCTCTACTAACTGTCTCAATCCGAACCCGATTGTTATCTTCCAACTCGGTCCATACAAAAGCCCAAGATACATCATGTAAGATGAAAATGGTCACTTTTGTTGGTGTATGTGCTCTTCCTTTGCAATCAACACATGCTGAATTTTTTAGACTCAACATCAAACTCTCAAATCTCCGGTTATTGAACCAAGTGGAGCCGGGTCCCCACGATAAGAAGTAAGAGAAATGTCCGTCACATATAACAATGGGGCACTTCTCAGTGNGTCGCCACGATAAGAAGTAAGAGAAATGTCCGTCACATATAACAATGGGGCACTTCTCAGTGCATTTACCACAAAGCTCTACGTAAGTAACATCATTTTGCTTCCAAAGATTACACCATCTTTTCGATAAAACACTCGTTGACACAGCCTCTTTCGCCGGGGCGAATGATAAAATCTTTACTAATAGATCGTCATGCAACTCGTTGATATTTCTTGTACACTGAAAGGATCAAATAAAGTTAGCTACAATTCAAACATAGGAATTACATGATAAAGAATAGTACATCTATAATGAAATCAAGTTTTGTGTTTAGAGCTACGATCATAGAAATTGTAGAAGAAGACCAAAACCTTTTTCTGTTTCTTCTGTGTCATAGTAGTCGTGCAAAGAAACCTAATCTTCCAACGACGCTTCCATTATTGATAAGCCAATTAACATTTATTTATTATTTATTAGGATGTGATTTTCAATATGTAATTATCTTTGTTTCGCTAGCATTTATCCTTTTAAAAATAGTATTCTTTATAGAATTTTTTTTTTTTTCGTCGGAAATAAAATTAGTTTTAGACTACGTTATAACTTGATTATAAGTTTCCAAATATATGTCAAGAGTGATATTTTCGCTATCTCAATTTTCTACAAAAAGTGGGCCTATGAATACATCTATGAACGTGGGCCTTGGGCCTTATGTTATTTCTATTAGAACTTACCCACCTCACTTGTAACTTGGGTTACACGTAGCCCAATTTAAGAAGTTAATGAACCCACTTAAATCTCAAATTTTTCTTGTTGAATTAATTAGTCATTAACAATTATAATGAATTTTACAGAAACTTAACTCTAATCGTGGTAGGATTTACAAAATCTCAGCATGGATTACTTGCATATGGATGATTCAGAAGTTGTGGTTGAGCGAAGTTCAAATCAGCCTACTAAGCGCATATTATGCAATGTTTTTCTCAAGTTTTCGGTTGTGATGTTTACTCAATTTTGTTATGTCTAATGATTTTATCTATGATTTTTCAAACAGAAATGTCGATTTTACGCATAGGGAGGAAAAAATTGAGCGATCGACGGCTTGATGATCCCAGTGAACTCTTAAGTGTTAGACATGTTTTTGGAGTTCTTTCTTGATGTTATAAACCCATGAATAGTTTTCATTACCAATTATGAAGTGAGCTATTCTATTTTGTCACGACTATGTAAATGTATTAATTTTTTTCAACTAGATGTGATAATCTCTAATAAGAACCAAAATAAGTAAAATATTAATCTAGTAAAACAAAATAGGTTGAAAGTTTATTTTACATGTTCTTTTCTTGAACATGCTCTCATCTCTTTATTCTTACTTATTTCCAAATTTATTTGAATATAATAAATACTCATACTGAATAAAATGATAATAGTTAGAAAATAAAGTAAATGGAATGATTAACGGTGAACTCTTGTCGCGTCGATAGATTTCCTCGATGTCTAGCCGTAGCCCAAGGGTTGCCGGAACCGGCGGGGAACGAGGTAGATAGTTTGGGTTTAACTGATTCAATTACTCTCAGGAGGAAGATTAAACACCTAACCTGCTACGATTTGTTTTGTTTTAGGTTTGAAGGAACACAAGGATCCTATCAAGAAGACAATTTGGTGGCTCATGGACCGTTGTTGGGTTCCTGGTGACTATGATGTCAGTCGTTTCGGTCCAAGTATAGAAGCGGCGTTGAAGAAGCTAATTGGAGAAGGTCCTCTCACTATTTATGCGATAGGAAGCAAAATATGTAAAATATTAATCTAGTAAAACAAAATAGGTTGAAAGTTTATTTTATTTATTTTCTTTTTTTAACATGCTCTCATCTCTTTATTCTAACTTATTTCCAAAGTTATTTGAATATAATAAATACTCATATTGAATAATATAATAATAGTTAGAAAATAAAGTAAATGGAATGATTAACGGTAAACATGGTTACATTGGTTAGGAATAGGAACAAATAAATAAATGAGTAATTATGTGAAATGTTTTTCTTAAATGGAAAAAAATAACACAACTACTTAAAAATTTTAAATATAATCTTTCTAATGTCTGATAACCAATTTTTTTTAGTTATTTCATGATCTGATAACCTCCAATAAATAACAAAAGATGCAAAATATAAATTTAGTGAAACAAAATAAGTTTAAAGTTTATTTTACATGATCTGTTTTTGCACATGCTTTGGTCTCTCTCTTCTTACTTATTTTCAAAGTTATTTGAATATGATAAACACTCATACTGAATGAAACAATAATAGTTAGGTAAAGTAAATGAACTATGATAAACACTCATACTGAATGAAACAATAATAGTTAGGTAAAGTAAATGAAACGAATGATGGCATAATGTAAATTTATAGCATGAATGGTAAATTGGTAACATTTGTTAGGAATAGGAAGAGATAAATAAATGGTGAATTATGTGAAATGTTTTTCTTGAATGGAAAATAACACGTCTACTTAATAATTTAAAATATAATATTTCTTATTCATTCGTATAAAGATTTATTATTTTAAGAAATTACAAGTAATTCAGACATTTAACAACATAAGCTAAATATATTTAGATGTGAGATATTCTTTTAATTTTCATCAATAATAACAAAAAAAAATGTGAGGAGATGCAACATAATTTTTTGTAAAATCCATCCCTAATTTATTATTGTTAATGACTAATTAATTTGACAAGAAAACTTTGAGGCTTAACTAGATTTATTAAGTTCTGATAGAAAGAACAAAAGGTCTAAGACCGTTCATCAGATGTATAATTAAATCATAAAAACTATGGTAAAATCAATGTTTTGTTTTCATAGTTACGATCATAAAAATTGTAGAGGAAGAACAAAACCTTTTTATGTTTCTTTTGAGTCATGGCCGTACAAAGAAATCTTATTTTTGCAACGACGCTTCTGATTAGTGATAAGCCAACATTTAAATGTTTTGTTTGGTTTATTATTGGAGATGTGATTTTCATTCCGTGAGGATAAGTAGTTATCTTTGTTTCATTCACATTTATCGTTTAAAAAATATTCTATATAAAATTATATTTATACTACACTCCCACCTATGTTGTGATACATTGCTAATTTCTCTTTCTGATTTTTTAGTAAGTTTTCAACTGAGTTTACAAATTCAATCACATGAATGATCCACAGCAAAAAATTTGGCAAAACACATTGGTCTTCCACAAATTTATTAAAAGATATCTTACACAGGTGGACGAAATCTTCTAGGCATAGGTAAAAAATTTGGATCTCAAGATCCAATTTTCAAATACCCGAACGGAACATAGACAAAATTATTTACAAGTGCATAGAGAATGTGCTTTTGCCAGCAACAATCAGGGAAGTGTATTGTAAAGGCACCACAAGAAAAAAATCCAATAGCCGGTATCATCACAGTAGTGATACCAAAAATGGAGATAAATTGATCAGGAGACATAGCCAACTAAACATCACCATTAGTGAAACCGCTGTTGTTATTTACTAAAATCAAGAAAAAGACTAATCTCGGAAAAGGACATGGCGAGATGCAATTTAGAGTGTCATTAGCGAAAGCTCTTTCTTCGTCATCTAATCTCAGAGAGCTTCGTCGAGTCCACGCTCTTGTAATCACTCTAGCTCTCCAAGGCTCCGACTTCTTCTCCGGCAAGCTTATCCACAAGTACTCTCATCTTCGTCAACCCGATTCTTCCCTCTCTGTTTTCCGGCGAGTTTCTCCGGCGACGAGAAATGTTTACCTTTGGAATTCAATCATCAGAGCGTTTTCTCAGAATGGGTTGTTCTCTAAAGCGCTTGAATTATACGGGGATCTCCGGGAATCCAAGGTTTCTCCTGATAAGTACACGTTTCCTTCAGTTATCAAAGCTTGTGCTGGATTGTTCGATGAAAAGATGGGGGCTTTGGTTTACGAACACGTATTGGAGATGGGTTTTGAGTCTGATGTGTATGTGGGGAATGCTCTTGTGGATATGTACTCGAGGATGGGAATGCTGGGGAGAGCACGACAAGTGTTCGATGAAATGCCTGTGAGGGATCTCGTGTCTTGGAACAGTTTAATTTCCGGGTTTAGTTCACATGGTTATGATGAGGAAGCGTTGGAGCTTTATTATGAATTGAGGAATTCTGGGATTGTGCCGGATTCCTTCACGGTTTCGAGTGTTTTGCCTGCCTTTGGAAATTTGGTGGTTGTTAAACAAGGACAGGGGCTTCATGGTTTTGCTCTGAAGTCGGGTGTTAATTCCGCTGTGGTGGTTAGCAATGGGTTGCTCGCAATGTACTTGAAATTTAGTAGAGCAATGGATGCAGGACGAGTTTTTGATGAGATGGTTGTTGTTCGAGATTCTGTTAGTTACAATACTGTGATCTGTGGATATGTTAACTTAGAGATGTATGAAGAATCTGTAAGGATGTTTTTGGAAAGTTTGGATCAGTTTAAGCCAGATAGCGTAACAGTTAGTTCTGTTCTCCGTGCTTGTGGACACTTACGAGACTTGCACTTAGCAAAATATGTTCATGACTATGTGTACAAAGCTAGATTTGTGCTTCAGACTACTGGGAATAACATACTAATCGATGTGTATGCAAAGTGCGGTGACATGAACGCGGCAAGAGATGTGTTTAAGAGCATGGAATGTAAGGATACTGTTTCGTGGAACTCGATAATCAATGGATACATACAAAGTGGAGATCTTTTGGAAGCCATGAAACTCTATAAGATGATGATGATCAGCGACGAGCAGGCGGATCATATCACTTATTTGATGCTTTTATCTGTCTCCACACGTTTGGCAGACTTGAAATTTGGGAAAGGGCTACACTCAAATGGGACAAAAACCGGGATATATTTTGGTCTTTCTGTTAGTAATGCTTTGATTGATATGTATGCCAAATGTGGGGAAGTAGGAGATTCTATGAAGATATTCAATAGTATGGAAACTCGTGATACTGTAACATGGAACACAATTATTTCAGCCTGTGTTCGTTTTGGGGATTTCGCAACCGGTTTGCAGGTGACTTCTCAGATGAGGAACAGTGAAGTGGTGCCCGATATGGCTACTTTCTTAGTGATATTGCCTCTGTGTGCTTCAATTGCTGCAAAAAGACTAGGCAAGGAGATCCATTGTTGTCTTTTAAGGTTTGGATACGAATCAGAATTGCGAATAGGGAATGCACTTATCGAGATGTACTCAAAGTGTGGTAGTTTGGAAAGTTCCTTTAGAGTCTTTGCACATATGAGTAGAAGAGACGTTGTGACATGGACAGGGATGATCTATGCATTTGGAATGTACGGGGAAGGTGAGAGAGCTCTTGAAGCTTTTGCCAATATGGAAAAATCTGGTATTGTTCCTGATAATGTGGTCTTCATTGCCATCATC
>OVAF01000422.1:0-38760 GCA_900406245.1 Odontarrhena argentea | reverse complement strand
AGAGAATAGAGAGATGGGTCTTAATCTTTGTGATATAGAGACGTCGTGCTGTTTTTTATGGTGTGGGAAACGCTGCAAAAACACGGACGGCGAATAATAAAAGAACCAAAAGAGGAGAAGAAGAAAATGATATTTTTTTTTTATATATAAATCAAATCTTTTGAGTTTTGACATCAATTTTTATTTATTTATTGTTTTTTGGTCTTTTGTGTTGGTGAGTAATTAGGTGACGTTGGTCCGCATCATATAATCTATTTCTTCCCAAGCTGAAATCTTAATTTCATTTTCTTTTTGTCATGCATATAATAACGTTCACTTACATAACCATTGTTTTTTTATTATTACACATTCATCTTATAATTTTCTTACAATTTTCCTAAGGAAAAAGGTATATGTATATTGGTAAGCTATCTCTACTTTAATAAATTTAAATTTAATGATTTTATTATAGTGATAGTGAATGGATAGCATAATTAAATTAGCTGAAATATTTACTATGAACAAATTGAATCATAAAAATCAAATTTTACAACAAAAAAAAATAATGAATATAGTGGAATAAAAAAAAAAAGTTAGATAAAATTGAATGAAGCTTTGGATTAGAAAAAGAAAGAGAAATATGTGAAATTTGGTTTGAAAGCCGAAATGAGAGAAATATGTTTCTTGAAAAGTCTGCCTCAGTGACTAAAATTCAGAATGTGGAAAAGCTTTGTAAAAAAAATTGTAAGAATTGTCAAAATATTGCATGACTGACTAGAATTAGAAGTTAAATGGGTATACCTGAAATGTGAGAAGTTAGAGGAACAAAATCAAAGTACACTGCAAATATAGGGGTAAATGAATAATAATAAAAGAAAAAAGATAATTAGTAGAATGTAAAATGATTATTAAATTAAACTAATTAATTAGGCATTGATCCTCTCTAGATTAGCTAGTTGCCACGTGGGGCGGTAACGTTGTACTTCATTTACGTGCCACGTGACCTTGGCTTTCCAGACAAGCTCGTAGAGAATGTCACGCGCCCATTGGTCGAGCGTGAGTGCACCACAAAGAAATATTGTATCACGAGGTAGCATTAAAGAAGACAATGTCAACGGTAACTGTAACGGTAACTAGGTCTACGGCTGGGATTATCTTGCCAAAACCAACCAACCCGAACTGAAATTTTTGGTTTTCATTCGGTTCAGAATTTCAACTTTTTTAATCAAATTTACTTAAGTTTACCCAAGAAAATGGATTTTTTTTTAAAAAAAGTTCAAGCTATCTGAACCAAACCGAAATTTATTTTGGTTTTATTCCATATATTTTTTCAAACTAAATTATATGACAAATCCATTTTTTTGTTAAAAGTTTAATATAGAATTATATTCAATCAAGCATTTTTGTTAAAAATAAACAAGGGTTTCGGTTTGGAAGCTTTTTAAAAAATACAAAGGAAAATAAAGGAAATAGTGGTTAGATATCAGGGTTGGTCCCGTTGTGCCCCTAGTTCGATTCCCGGTGGGAGGGATGATTTACGCCATATTATCGATATTATCAAAGGCTGGTTCGGGACCTAGGGAGGGATTAGCCTACGCCCGAACCCTTCCTATTTTACACAAAAAAAAAAAAAGGAAATATGTCAAATTTGTGGGTATATTTGAAAGTGTTTTTTTTATTAATAATAAAGCAGTAATTATTCCTAATCCTTGACGGCTTCAAACATTAATTAGGTTTATTCCAAGTATTGGTGGGATATATATATATACAGACGACACAACACACAATACAAAAGCTATATCATAGCGAGCTCGAGAGAAAACATAAGCTAAGGAAAGAAGAGATCAAGATGGAGATCAAAGTGAAGACTCTAACGGGGAAAGAAATAACGATAGAGATTGATCCAATGGACACAATAGCTCGGATCAAGGAAAGAGTTGAAGAAAGAGAAGGGATTCCTCCTCTTCAACAAAGACTCATCTACACTGGCAAACAACTTGGTGACGACCAAACCGCTAAACATTACCATATCGAAGGTGGTTGTGTTCTCCATCTTGTTCTTGCTCTTCGAGGTGGTGGTTTTTAATTGATTAGTATATATATATTGTTTAAGGATAAATTAAACTAGGGTTTTTGTTTTAATATATTTAGTGGTTTTTTTTTGTGTGTGTGTTAACAATTCAATAATATTTTGACGATATAAGTAGCTCTTGTTGTATCGGTCAAAAACCTTTTTAATTGATCACTACAGTGCTTTCTCTATCAATTGAATCTTTTTTTATCCATAAGAAAGAACTTCTGAATGCTTTAATGTTTGATATCAAACATATATTTGTTAATATATACTTCTATTTTTCTTTTTATAGAATTTTTTACAAGTCTATGTTTACATAGATGAATTAGTTCGAACTCATATGATAATAGATTAATAGTACTAACACAAACTATATGAGATTACAAGTCATATATATCTTTTAAAACCACCCAAGTTTTTTTTTATTACGAACTGCATATGTTGTGGTTCTCTATGAGATAGAGAGAACCAAATCTTGCTATTCTCTTCAATCATGTAATAGCCTAAATAGGTTTACAAAGCCGGGAAATTGGAAAAAAATATAGCATTAATCAGTGTTCTTGATCTTTACACATACATTCTTTACATCTTGGGTAACGGTAAACACTGCGTCCAATAGGTCTAGCAAATACATGTTTGGTCTGTCTTATCGCTTTTCTCACTCTCTTCTCAAACACTTTCCAATCAATAGTACTGTTCTTCAACAATATGTCCGAGAGTCTCCGTTTGTTTGGTCTAATCGTCGGCATTTTCCCACCTCCGTAATAAATCCGGTAACCAGACACTAGAGATGACAACTGACTCCCTGAATCTGTCATCGCAAAAGCGTTTGCCGCTGCACAACCGATGAAATCTAGAGCCGCTAGCTACATATATACCAAAAGAGAGGACTCAAAATGGTTCTTAGATTCCATTGCTAAGTGAAAATTGAAAAGTTATGTTTTAGTTTTACCTGAGATGAGAAGTTCTTAAATGGTTGTAGCTCGGTTTCAGATAGTAACTTCTCTTTAGTGACTAAATTTGGGTATAACCTCGTTAAAGCCGCTAATCGTTCTGATCCTCCGTATATATTTGCGCCAGCTACGAAAACTCGAGTTTCACGGTTGAAGCCAAGAGCCGCGAGCATAAGCACGGCTTCTTCAGGTGTTAAGGGACAGAGCCCTTCCGTCCTCAAAGTATCGGGAGATGGTAATCTGAAAAACACCGAGGCTTAGACTCGAAAACAAGGAAGAGCGAGGCTCAAGTTTCAAGTAAAAAAGAACAATTTTTATCAAAAAAAAAAGTAAAAAAGAACAAACTTCTTTGTTTTGGTTAGTGTTGAGAGAGATGGGAAGTGTTTTTCGCGGTAAGAATCCAGCTCTTTCTGTTCCGTTTCGCCTCCTCCAAAGTAACAAAGAGAATGAGCCACCATGTCGATTTCAAACCGTAAATGGAGAGCAAGGTACTTAGAAGAAGAAACCTCTTTCTTCTGTGTAGGAGGATCATGCTCATTGTCCATGATTAAGGAAGCATAATTTGGACCGAGGAGATAAGGATCAAGTGGTGCAAGGTAAGATCCATTGTTTCGCAATCTCCTCACGAGCAATGCGCCTGTTTCTTGTATGCTCGGGACAAAGTAAAGCGCATGAAAGTTACATCTGCACCGAAGCCTCTACTTCCAAGAAAGTTTAGAATAAAAAACCGAATTAGAGATCGATCGATATGGAAAGGATTGAGAAAATGTATTACCTGTAACTCGAATGGTATTGGATCAAAGGCTAAGCGGTTTCCGAATCCAACAAAATGAATAACTCTGTTTCTGAGTAGTATAGGGAGAATGTGATCCATATAATATTCTGGTTTGGCTTCTTTCATCATTTCCACATCCGTAACCTTAAGAGATAACAAAAAATTAACACAAAGAAAATAGGATTAAATTTTTTGGCATCCAAGATTGAGGAGAAAGTAAGACTTACAACGCTACCGATTGCTTCAAGATCCAAAGATTGAAGCTCTTCTGGTAGTTCTTTAACTATTCGTATATCAGGAGACAAATACTCAATAAAATGCTCCTCTTGATAGATATCTCCGAACTGACTATGAAGTATACAAATCGACACATCGTTAAAAATGTAAACTTTCAATATTTCGCCAAAAATGTGATTCAAAAAAAGGTTAAAGTGAAGTGGACAGGGAATGGGGACCTTACAATAGTTACCTTGCATCTGTCCAAACATCGCTTAACATGAATCGGGGGATGACAAGAGCCGCATTGAGCATCCGAGCTACAACAACGCCATTACATACCTACGATAGAAATTTAACTGCTAATAGTTAATTAGACAAATCTCAAACAAAAATTGAAGGATAAGTAGAAGACAACTTACAGCAACTCTTTGTTGATTAATCCCTCCGTTTGCAGTTACCATTATATAACCATTTCTTCCATCTAAAAATCAAGAAAAAAACAGAACCTTATATGAAACAAGCTTTAATCCAATCTCAAAGAAAGAGCAAGAGAGTGAGAGCGAATGAGACCGTCAGGAGTCCAAGACCGTTGATCAGCGCAAGGCTTCCAAGCCGAAGCTTGTTCCCTTGGCTCCTGCCATAATTCTTTTGGCTCAACTTTGTTCTGCTCCGATCAAAAACGTTATCACGCAAAATTAGAAATTCAAGTAATAAAAACAATGTTACGGTACATTACCTCTGCCAAAGCATGAGCAGCCAAATCCAACATCCTACCATACGTTCCATTATATTTCTTCTTCGGTTTTCCAAACTTCTTTCAAAACAAGTTTAAATATATTCAAATTGAGTGCAACACAAGAAACCTAAGCAATTTAAAAAAACGTGAGAGTCAAGAAACCTGTTGTTTTTGTTTTGTGTTGTTCGAGCCCCGTCCTTTACGAAGCCAGGCTCGACCTTCGTGAAGGCGAGACACCATGCACCAATTAAGAATAAAGAAGAAACCCAAAATCGCGATAAATCCAACGGCTGTTTTAGCATTCCTTCTCTCTCGCATTTTCTTCTTCCTCCCGCGCTTTATCCCTTGTTTCGGATTCTGTTCTCCCGCGAATCGGGTGGGGCCAAGACGTGACGGATATGTCTGTGAGCCTCCGTGGAAACGAAGATCACGAGATGACTCGGGTCTTTCGTCTTCGTCGTCAAGTCTCTCTATTCCCATTATTAGACAAAAGTCCTCTCTTTTTCTTGTCCTTTTTTTTTGTTTTTTTTTTTTTTTTGTGTCTCTCTCCTCTTTGTGTCTGAATTAAACTAAAGGAGGAAAGAAATTGCCACAAATATAGAAAGCGGAAGCTTAGCCGAATTTAACGAAGATACTCTGAGAGACAGAGTGATTTGTCTGAATTTCGTCGTTCCAAACTTCGAACATCATTTTACATTTATGTTTTTAATTCGTGCTGCTTTTGTTTAATTTTAAAGTTTCGACCCATGATTTAAATCATATTCTTGTTTTCTCCCTGTAATTTAGATATTAACAAAAACAACCCTTCACCCTTGGTGATTTTTTATTTTATCTNAATTCGGTTCGGGTTCGGTTCGGTTATTTTTTGACCGGGTTCGGGTTCGGATTTCGGGTTCGGATTATATGCCCACTCCTATTAATCACCATCCAATAATACAATCAACGAACCAGGCAATAATGCAAAATATTAAACGAAAAATAAATATAGTCAAGTGTTGTGTCGCTTTCAAAATAGCATGTCTAGTAGAATACCAGTCTTCCCGTGTAGTTTTGATTTTAAGTAGAGAATGGGACCTTGATGTATCTATACAGCCTACCAATACCAGCATTAGGTATTTCTTTAATGTGTTTAAAGAAAGATGTGGAATTTAATTATGCCTACTACAATTACATTTTAAATGAATATTCACAAGTATCCAATTCTTGAATCTAGAAGCTTAAGAATTTAGTTTACTAATGGAACCTAAGAACTAAAAATCTAGTAACGAAATTTAATCTGACTTTGGAAACTTCGAATTAGATTTAGACTTATTATATTATACGATTATGTTGAACAACACAGGAAAAAGAAAGCGTGATGAGACCTTAGCCGAAATGGTAAGGAGAGACTTATAGGTTTCAACATCAAAGCGAGATTCCAAGGAAAGCACAAAAGGGGAGGGAACAAAGGGCAGTATATAGAAACTATTGAGCCCCGAGTTCGAGAAGTAGAGTGTGGCTGAGGGAGTCTGAACCAGGTCCAGTGAATTGGATTGGACCTGCGTGTGGATAACATTTTTCGCAAAAGGAACGGTGAGAATGTGAAACACAAGATATATGTTTTACTTAGAACAAAACAATTTGTCACGAACCTGGGCTGATGTATCTGTTCTTCAATGCCCATTCCTCACGTAGGGATGCGAATTTCTTAAATGGTGCACCTGCAAATTTTAAACAACACTCAGTAAAATCATATCCACCGCATGAAAAACTATGAGATAAGAAGGGAATCAAAGGGCTACCTTCAAGTTCCACCATAGCTTTCTTGATCACAGGCTTGAACTTTCCTGCAAGTTAGCCAAAAGATATATTTTAGTACCTAAGTTTCAAATGTATCCTAGTACTTCTATTGATTTATTTTCATACCGTGTCTCCTCTCGACATCCATCAAAGCTGTGAGAGCAGTTCCACCTACAGTCCATTCTTCTACCGGAGCAGCCAAGTTTCCGACCTGCGCCAATGAGTTACTCAACTTATTCTAAGCACAAACTAGTTTTCCAAAGGCTGTTGTAATCAACAGAAACATAAGTAACAACAGATGAAAAACTGATTTGACGGGATATGGTGGAGTACATACCGAAGAAATCAGTCCGGTTTTCCCACTGTTGAGGAGTACTCCAGCGCCATAACCGAGTGCATAACAGTAAGTGGCATCAAAATTTGTAGGCAAGCCACATCTTCCTTCATAGCTGTATACACGTCGATAATAAAAAGAAATAAGTTTTATTTTTTCACATTGATAAATAAAAAATGTATTATATCTTGATTTGGTTTATTGAGAGAAAGTACCCGAAGAAATGAGACTGTCCCATGAATTGTCCCTTGTATGCACCAGCTTGCTTTCTTTTCTCCAATTCAGTTTCAACCATTTGAATAAGCATCTTCTCAGTCTCAATTTTGGCCACCTATGAAGATGAGGAACATTACATTACTAATAATCCATGAAAGATGAAGGTACCTGCGTCTGAGTGGAAATTTAGTATGAGGGGACAGGACCATGATCAATTACCTGGACATTTCCGTGTGGGTCTCTCTCGAGCATCAGCTGTTCTTGAATAGCTTCAGGCAGAAGATCAAACAGCTTTACTGATTGCTCGGTGAGCTTCTTTTTCCACTGTCCATTTTCATCGACAATTTCATTTGCCAAAATTTCATTCAGTTCTGCAATGAGCTCTTGGACCTGAGCAGTCATGAAACATAGTAATCATCAGTTAAGAAGAACGATCACATCATTGGCTAGAAAGTGGTATTTATCTGACTTGAAAACTCACCTCAGGAATAAAGTCGATCAGACCTTCTGGAATCAGTATGACACCATAGTTGTAACCAAGTTCAGCACGCTTGCATATAACATCTACCATGTAGTCCGTGACATTCTTCAAAGTCTGCTTCTCGGCAGAAACCTGTAAAAAGGAATTTCCAGATCAAAGTTGAGAACATATAAACTATTTACTAGGCATGTGGGAGGTCTCTCTGAACCAATAACCCAAATTTCAATAATTATTTGCTTCAATGGAAAATTTTCCCCAAAATGATTATGATAGGTAGTCTAATTNTTAAAAAAAAAAAAAAAAAAAAAAAAAAAAAAAAAAAAAAAATATAATTCTATCATGCATAAGATTTTAATATCTTAGGGGTAATATGAAGTCAAACCAGAACATACCTCTTCTCCAATGATTGTTATGTTTGGGTGAGTTTGTAAAGCACACTCAAGCGTAATGTGGGAAGCAGCACGACCCATAAGTCGGACAACTGCAATGACAATGTGATACAACATTACAGGCAAGAATAAACAAACAGAGAACAACAGCAATGATGCGCCTTCAAGAATTTCTGTTTACCCAATTACTTACAATGGTAGTACTTTCCAGTTGACCTTGCATCAATCATGACATTTCCAATCATCTCAGAGTATATCTGCACAAGCACCAGAATGTTTAAATAGGCTTCTTTCAACATATTTCATCTGCTAGAAGCCTAGAACCAAAAAACTATATTCTTGACGAGAATAGAGTTGACGGCATACAACTAAATATGTGACAATTAGTGTAGAGAGCAAGATTTAGAGTTAACATGGAGCAAAATTGAGATTAAAAAAATTGATCAAAATGAAAGGTCACCTTGCAAGCTGTATCAAAACCAAAACTAGTGGGAACCTCTTTGCATTTCAAATCACCATCAATGGTCTTGGGGCACCCAATGACTCGGGTTTTCAAGTTCTTACTCCTAATCAAACAAGTAACAAGTGAGTCAAATGCTGAATCAGCAAACAATGCAAGATACCCTTCACATAGATCTTCGAAGAACAACTGGCTAAGTTTACCTGAAGTTTTCAGCAAGGAGGCAAGCATTGGTGTTGGAGTCATCTCCACCGATAACCACCAATCCGTCCAAATCTAGCTTCTTAGCTGTTTCTTCAGCTTGTTTGAACTGGACATATGAGCCAATCAGAATTATCCACTGTAAGTAAAAGAAGCTTTGGAAGTAGGAACAAATCACTTAATAAACTATCCAAATGTTCAACCTGCTCAGGGGTTTCAATCTTGTCCCTTCCACTGCAGATCATGTCAAAACCACCCTGTTGAGAAAGTTAGAGAATTATAACCAAATCGAACAAAAGCATATTCAACTGATGTCTAATGTTTCACCAGAAGATCATTTTAGAGTAAACAGCGATCTATTTCACGTGAATTAAACTGAAAATTATGCAATACAAAAAAATTCCCAATCAATCACATCAATTATACGATCCAAGTACCTGGTTTCTGTAAGGCTCAATATACTCTGCATTCAACTCAACATATTTGCATTTCATGATACCAGCTGGTCCACCCTTGAACCCGTAAAATGTGCTACCTTTCGCACGCTCCTGCAGGTAATCTAACACCAAAAACAAAAAATCACAAATCAATCATCGACAATGTCAGCTCAAATTCTACAGAAAAAAAACATCAAGTGCCATTACAAAAATGGTCCTTTAAACCCTTACCAAATAATCCAGAGATGACGTTGTGCCCACCAGGTGCTTGACCACCGGACAAAACAACACCGATCTTCAGCTTCTGTCCAGAAGACGGTGCATTCTGATCTGGAACCGCTAATACAGATGGCTGACCATATAGACCAGGAAACAACTTTGCAATCTCCTCTACAATCACATAAACCAACATTAAATCTTCCATCACTATTACCAGTGTTTATTACACTACAGATCTACATTACTTTTCTCAGATTCACGTTGCATACTTATACTCAATCACAATCAAACCAATTCGATTAAGTTTCACAAATCATACAGTTCCTCGTTTTTCTCACCAAAAAACTAACAAGATCTAGAGTTATATGAGATCAAATCCAAAATCATCAGATCAGACTAAGCAAAAAACTCCAAAACCAAATCCCTAACCTGGATTCCCGGCGGCGGAACTAGCGGGACCTTCAACAATTTTGAAAGCTCCTTTCAATACAGAAGGCAAAGGAAGAGCGTTGTTAATACGGCTAGACTGAACTTCGCTGTAAACGGAAGCACGTCCTTTCGCCGGAGCATTCTCCGGAGATCCGGCGGAGAGATCTCGATTAACGGTGGCAAGAGCTGGGGCCATGTTGCTTTTTTTTCTGGTTTCACCTAACTTTGGTTTCGAACCTTCACTTCTCCCTCTCCTTTTAAGTGAGCGTCAATGGAGTAACACTTCGAGGACTCCGTCTCGGGGTTGGTGAAATTATATAGTGTGACTCAAAAGGGTATATTAGTCAATTTCTGTTGAGAATTGACTCATCCTACAAGGCAAAGGGTATTTTCGGGATATTTTATTCCGGCTCAGTCTTGTAGGTTTGTAACTTCAGGCCCAATATATTTTATGGGCCTTTTGTGCATGAACACTCATTATATTTTTACATGCATTTTGGGTGACTCTTTTTTATCTCTTTCAAACCTTAAACCAACTGAAAATCGCAGTAGAGCTTCTGTACCATTCGTGTGTGTATGTTGGAGTCTTTCACTTTAATAAGCTCAACTTCATAATCTTTCTCAAATCACTAGAACATTAAGTCTCTCTGTTTACTGATTTGAATTGTTGAAATGCAACAATGAAATGTCTCGGTTTGAAGATGAACATAACTGAATAAAAATTTGTTAGATCAAAGAGATCAAAGCTTTGATGATTGTTACAATTCTTCTTCTCCAGTGACATCAAATGAAAATAAAAACCGATATTCATAGGTTTATAAAGTAGCAAGCAAGCAAAGCCTTTGCAAAATTAAGGAACAGAACAAGGAGATGCATTCTATTCAACAAAAACAATACCAAAATAAGCTCAACCTTCAACCTTAAACTAGTCTTTCTACCTGCATTACTCAAGATTCACTACGTTTTAATCCTTCTTTAGTATGTCACCTCGTCAAACAGTAGCAGAAAGAGCACACACGAAACGATAACACTGAGGGACTATAAGCACCGCGTCCTGCCACTCGACCTTCCCCCAAATCCCTTCACTGTTACGCCTTTCAAGTGCAATCACCGCACAGCAAATCGTCTTCTTCTTATACCCACTAGAAGGTAAATACTTATCCCACAAAACCGCCATCTTTCCACCGTATTCGGCCAATTTAACACAACCATAACTGGCAAACTTAGGCAGTCCTTTCAAACCTTCCACATGTCTCCATACTCTCACCTCGACATCATACCACTTAAGCCCTTCCAAAGAATAAGAGTAAAGTATACCCTCAACAACGCAATACGAATACCATTGCCAACCCAAATCCATCAACAATCCTACCCTTTTCCATTTACATTCATTTGGTTCGTAAGCCAAACCCTTACGTTTTCCAAAAACGTATACTTTTCCATCAATCCCAGCACTTTTCACTATTTCGGATCCACATATCTCCATACCAGGACTCGAAACAAGCTCCCAAGTTGCGGTCTTCGGATCGAAAACCTCCATCCAATTTGAGTAATCACACTCTTGACACCCTCCTGCAACATATATCTTTCCATCAGCAACAGAAGCGGCCGGATTATTCCTGGCCACGCGCATTCTCGGAGCCTCGCGCCAAGTGTGAGTTCGACAGTCCAAGATCAAGACTTTAGACAAGGGCTCACCGTAAATGGATCCACCAATGTTGTAGATATTAGAACCAACCGCCACGAGACCCTCAGAGTGCACAGGAGGAGAGTTAGCAAATGGTACTGTAGCCAAA
Source organism: Odontarrhena argentea (assembly GCA_900406245.1). NCBI lineage: Eukaryota > Viridiplantae > Streptophyta > Magnoliopsida > Brassicales > Brassicaceae > Odontarrhena > Odontarrhena argentea. The sequence goes on along the minus strand of OVAF01000422.1, from coordinate 27,283 downwards.
ACATACCCACTTGGCTTCTTCCTCCTCTTCTTAACGGTGTCACCAGTTAGTGTTCGATTAGGTTTCCGGCAGAGAGTGAACCAACGAGGGTTAGGGTTAGGGTCAGACGGAAACTTTAAGCAGACATAAAGACAACTCTCTGTTTGGCCTAAAGATGAACGAGTTTGGTAAAGCTCCGGTGAAGTAAGGAGAGATTTAAAGCTCTTGGAGACGAGTGAGAGATTTGGGTAGTGCAATCTAGAGACACGGGCTAAGCAACTTACGAGTAAATCATCTGGAAGTGACGGAATTGGAGTCGATCCCGGCGTCGGCGACGGTTTCTCCGTCGTCTTCTTCCTCTTATTCATTGCCGCGATAATCGAGACGAAATGGCCATTCGATTTCCCTTTTACATCTTCTCCTTGTGGGCCTCGAAACCTAAATTTGGTTTTTTATCTTAATGGGCCTTTTAAAACATAAATTCGTTTTTTTCTTATGACACACAGTCACATTAATTAAACAAAAAATTCTAAATGAAACTTAGTAATCTTTAACTTCACTTTTTTGGGTAATTATCTTCCTTTGATTACAGTGTTATACATTTATTCAAATGTACATATTGTAATGAAATATAACATTCAAAAAGCATATTATAATCGATATTAAATTATGTCAGATTCAGAAACTATAGCAAATCATCCCTACTAAATTAATTACATATTATTAGATTCTCTTATATACAAATATAAGAAAAGAAAACAAAAAGTTACAATCGAAAATACGTGTGGTTTTGTTCAAAATGTCTAGATAACTCCAATATAGGTAAATGATTTGTAAATTAAAACTTGACAACATTTCTATTTAGATTAATGAGAACAAATAACTTAGCATGGGACTATGGGGAGATGAGATCAACACAAGGGAAAAGGTTGGTAGCAGTAGCCACCGACTGAAGGTTTTTTTTCTGTTGTTTTTATTGAAGTGTTTTAGGGATTAAAGAAAGATAGAGATTGATGGATCTTTTTGTTACTAAAATAGAAAAATATGTTTTGTTACAAATTACTACTATAAGATATTAATTGTTAGTGACTTAATGTACATAGTACATACACTTGTCAAAATTAGAAGGTTGTTAGTCGATAACAAAGTTAGTTAAAAGCTCTCTGTTCTAAACTTAAATGTATATAGGTAGATGTGTTAACTTTATTTTATAATAAAGTAATGAGAAACCTAATTTATAAACTCTTTTAACCTCAACTAGTCAAGTTGGAATTAATAAATATTTTGTGTTTATTTTTGTTTATGTATGGCGACTTCTGGTTGTGATATTTTGGGGGCATTATAAGATAAAGCAAAAGAGAAAGTACTAATCACTTCAAATTCTTTTTTACTTAGTGAGTTGGGAATATTCTATATAACTTTAATTAATTGTATATACATTTATAATAAATACTTTTGTTGCCAAACATATCTAATTATTGATTTGTTAAATTATATAGGAATCTTTTTTTTTTTTTTTGGTTCTCCATATTATGGAGGAATCCAAAGATAAGTTATTGTAATTTAGGTGGTGGCCAAGGCCGTCCCGGTAATATCGAAGAAGCAACATCATAATCAAGTTTGACAAAGAGTAAAAGATGATCAACTTTACCTAACTCTTTCCTAAAATTAACCAAGTTTAATTTAATAGGACCAAACTCATTAAAGTTTAGGATATGGTTGGTAATCCATTGATTAGAAATGACATTGATTTTAATCATTTACACTTTTATTCATAATTACGATTTACGATTTATCATTCCACAATCTGCCTAGAGTATTTAAAGGTTTGATCCAAACAAAAAAAGATCATACCAAATAATTTTTTTTTTCTCATGTATTACCACCCTTGTTTGTACTTACCATTTGTCATGCATGCAATGCAAAGGCAAATAATGTTGGTTATAAAAACAGCGGTTATGAGATTTTGTTATTTCCATAATAAGATATGGAGATCATACCAAATAATTTTTTTTTCTCATGTGTTACCACCCTTGTTTGTACTTACCATTTGTCATGCATGCAATGCAAAGACGAATAATGTTGGTTATAAATACAGCGGTTTTGAGATTTTGTTATTTCCATAATAAGATATGGAGATCTTCAATAATAAGATATCTGATCTTATTATTTGTCGCCATGCATCTATCAATATATATATATATAGTTTATATATTAGTGTTTTTTTAGAACTCACCCGACATGTGAACAATTTGTCGAGTAAAAATTACAACTTCTTACAAATATTATATAGTTTCATATGTAAAATTGATTTACTCTCCTTCTAATTTACCATAGATCGACCATAGTTGTTAAAAAAAGAAGTAAGTACTGTAAAACTAGAAATGAGACCAATTATTGTTATTTGTTCGAATGGTCTACACATCATCCCTAGATACTCTTTGGCATATAAAAGTCTCCGAGTGTTTCATTTATTTGTACAAAACCTTGTAAAGCAATTATTCATATATATAAAAAAAGCAAAAGTAAGAACCAATAGGATTTGAGAATTAGAGATACAAATGGAAAACACCTAAACTATCTCATCTCAAGACTTATAAAGGAAGAAAGTAAAGTCCCACCAATTATTTTGCACACACTCATATGCAACTTCCACAAACGCTCCTTTTCTTTTTCTTATAAGAAAAAGAAACTTTTATATTTAGCAAAAAACTTTATGTAAAGGACACAATCATATTAAATCTTGTGATACTTATCTACCATCTACCTTATTTTTTTAAAATTAAATAATAAGATCTTTGTTTCACTAAGTGAGCTTATAAATAGCATCTCTGGCTCAACCCATTAACTCACATTTACCATCATCATAAACATTAAGTTGCTAATTCAAACAGAGAGAGTGAGAGAGATGGAGAAGAACATTGAGTTTCCGGTAATAGACTTGTCTAAGCTCAATGGTGAAGAGAGAGACCAAACCATGGCTTTAATTGATGATGCTTGTCAAAACTGGGGCTTCTTTGAGGTTATCTTGTCTCTCTTCTCTTACTATTGAATTCTAAAACTATAGCTTCTTTACTCATCAATTATCCCATATGTAACAATATATTAACTTAAGGTTGTGAAATCATGTTATTTCTCCTTTAATTTTTTTTTGATATTATAACTCTTTTGAGTTTTGTAAAATTTTAGCTGGTGAACCATGGAATATCGTATGATCTAATGGACAGCATTGAGAGAATGTCAAAGGAACACTACAAGAAGTCTTTGGAACAGAAGTTCAAAGAGATGCTTCGGGCCAAAGGTGTCGATACTCTTGAGACCGAAGTCGAAGATGTGGACTGGGAAAGCACTTTCTACCTCCATCATCTACCTCAGTCTAATCTCTACAACATCCCTGATATGTCAGACGAGTACCGGTACTAGAAAAATATCGATATTTATATATACATGCAGCCTTAAATCACATCTCAAAATGTTTTAAGAGGACTGAGACTAGCTTGCTTCCATGTGTCTTAAACAGGACGGCGATGAAGGATTTTGGGAAGAAACTAGGGATTCTAGCGGAAGAACTGTTGGATTTGTTTTGTGAGAATCTTGGGTTAGAAAAAGGGTACTTGAAGAAAATGTTTCATGGGACTAAAGGTCCAACTTTTGCTACGAAGGTTAGCAACTATCCACCGTGTCCTAAACCGGAGATGATCAAAGGGCTTAGAGCTCACACTGATGCCGGAGGTGTCATCTTGCTGTTTCAAGATGATAAGGTCAGTGGACTTCAGCTTCTCAAAGATGGTGAGTGGGTTGATGTTCCTCCTCTCAAGCACTCCATTGTAATCAACCTTGGTGACCAGCTCGAGGTAAAATTTGTAGCTAATCCCATATTAATCAGAAAACTGGTTCAGGTCTAACCGGATTATCTTCGTCACTGAATGTGAGTAGGTGATAACCAACGGGAAGTACAAGAGCATAATGCACCGTGTGGTGACCCAAAAGGAAGGAAACAGGATGTCCATCGCCTCGTTCTACAACCCCGGAAGTGATGCTGAGATCTCTCCAGCACCATCTCTTGTGGATAAAGACTCGGAATACCCGAGTTTTGTCTTTGATGACTACATGAAGCTCTATGCTGGACTCAAGTTTCAGCCCAAGGAACCACGGTTCAAGGCCATGAAGAATGGTACAGCCGCGGATCTGAATCCGGTGGCCGTTGTTGAGACATTCTAAATGGAGGTGGGATTTCCTAAGAGGCAAACGAGATGAGAACAAAATGGTTTGATATGTGTGTGGTACTGTCAATAAGTTAAAAGAGTTTAATTAAGGATTGGTGTTACTGTTAGTAGAATGAAGAATTAAGTGTGAGATCACTGATGAATCTGCAGGTGTGTTAAGTGTGGGAGTGTTAATGCAGTGGTTGTGTGGTACTAACTAAAATATATCTTGAAGATATAATAATGAAAAGCCGTTATCTTTAAGATTAGACTGGTTTATAAACACATAGGGACTGGTTTAACCGAAAACAAAGGCCCAGCTTATGACATCAGATACCATAAGCAAAAGTCGCAGATTAACCGAAAACACAATCATACTCAGAGGGAAAGAAAAAACTTTGAAATGTTATAAAGATCAGAAACTTTGATCATTAGATAAGTTCGTTTCAGAAAGTCACACAACACATAAATAAAACCCACAGACATGATTAAAACTTAACTTCAAACTCCAATTCAATCAAAATAATCAAAAAGGTTACAACCCGATGAGCGCATGTAGCAGAAACATACCTCCCAGTTTAGCTTTTTCCAATTTGCAGCCACTGATCATGATGCTAGAATTGCTTTTGGTTTAGCTCATGAGATTTGATCCGGTTTCATTTGAAAAGGGTCTCAAGATTCAGTTACCTTCTTCTCATCTTCTTTTGCAGCTGCTTCGTTGTTACAATGGTTCTTGACAACAGTCGAAATATCAGTTTCAGAAGCACCAGCAAGTTTGAATCTTTCAACTGCTGAGTCAAGATTCTTCTCCCAACCGCTTACACCGATTTTGCATTCCACTTGTGATCTTTCAAAGAGCATGTTGCCCCAGAAGAGATGAATCTGTGATCTCATTGCAATCGCTTGTTCTGCTGCTTCCTCTGCTGTAACAGCTTCCGAAGACTCCTTATTTTCTCCATCTCCTTGTTTCTTTCTCCTCTTCGAAGTTTCCTCTTTCTTGTTCGGGTCTTTCAGATCATTCATTCTCTGTTCTTCAAGTTTCTCCCACATCTCAGTTGCAGCTTTCATCTTTTCTTCAGCACTATCAAAGAGCTTTAGTGTTTCTGTGGAATCCCAATCAGCTAAATCTATCTTTTGTGCCAACGCAAAAGACCAATGGAGTTTTGCCATCTCGAATTGTTGCTGTCCTAAAGCGAGTAAGCCCTCGTAAAAATCAGGTTTGATTGATAAGGCGTGCTCATATTTTTCCTTAGCTAGAGTGTATTTCTCCTTCACCCACTCATAAGCAATTTGAAGCTGTTCCGCTACCTTTTCCTTTTCAGCAGATTCATCCAACGGAATTCGTTTTCTAGCAGCACACATGTGCACATTACCCCAGTTGAAGAAAGCTAGAGCAGCCACTTCTTGGAATTTCGCAGCAGCTTTGTCGAAAAGAGGCTGAGCATCTTCACTAGTGACTGTTTCTTCCAACGCCTCAGAGCAAAGCTCCATCCCAAGCTCATGCAAATCGACATGAGCATCGGGGTCAATCCCCACATTCGAGCGGAATAGCTGAGCAAAGTCAAATAACCAATCATCCATCTCCAATTCCTTCATCTCAGGATCTTCAGAAGAACCTGCTTTCTCCTTATCTGACTTCTCATTACTGATCTCTGTTTCCGAGACTGGTTCACTGGGAGATGTTTGAATCTCTTCTTCAACAGCCTTCTCTTCAACTTCCTCCTCCTCTTCTTCCTCAGGCATAGGTGGCTCCTGCTCAGGACTTACATCAACAATATGCAACCTCAACATCCCAACAGAATCAGATTTATCAGATTCCGGCTCTTTTGTCAGACTAGCATCAGCAACAGATTCCGCCAGTCTCAGTTCCGCAGTGGAGGTTACAGTCACCAAATCTCCATCATTATCCTTATACTTGATCAACACCGACTTGGAAGAAGGAAACCTACTCCTCACAATCTCCCTCAACACCTTGAACCCACAATTCACCGGCATCTGACCCAACCTAATATCATGATCATAAACAAACTTCAACGGCCTCCACCTAACTCTCTTCTCTTGACTCACAACCACCACACTCGAAGACTGCTCCGCCTTTTTCAAAGAATCATTCAATGGCTTCAACACAATTTTCGGCATCTGAGTCTTACTCTCAACACCATTTTCCATTACATGATTCACCTGTGGCCTTTCTACCTTACTACCGCTATTAGCTAAAGACACAACAGGTGTAGAAGAAGAAGAAGCTACCTTTTTGTGAACATTACGAGAAGGCAAACAAGGACCAAGCCCATTAACCGGACCACCGAGCGCAGCGGAAGCACCAAGAGCAGCAGGTGAAGGCCTACTCTGAGGACCCGAACTCGCCATCAACCTCCTCGACATCTCCGTAGCATCTTTATGATTCGGGTCAGCTCCCAACAAGGCATTGACATCTTGCACAGCCAATTCAAACTTCCCAACAGCTTCAAGAGCTCTAGCTCTTCTCAACAGTGCTCGAGTAAACCCAGGCTGCACCTGAAGCGCCATGGAACATTCAGCAATCACACTATCGTAATCAATAGGTTTCATCTGCATCAAACACGCCGCACGATTGCTGTGAAACACAGCTCGGTCTGGGTGAGTCTTGGAGATAAGCTTAAGCCCATTTGAGTAATTCTCGAGAGCACCCGCAAAGTCTTTGCCTTGAAACTTTTTGTTACCTTCTTCTTTGAGCTCGTGTGCACGTTTTAGGAACATGGAAGCGTCGAAGTCGACACGGCCGTTAACATTTGGCTTTGCGGAAACTGGGTTCTCTGTAAAATTGACTTGGTTCGAACCTCCTCCACCATTATTATTAACACCACCACCACCACCACCACTCTTCTTCTTCCTCCCTCCGGATTTGCCCATCACCGAATTGGATTGAGAACACAACCCAAAACCTCGAATTGACGAAAACCCAGAAACCCAATTTCGATTTCAGGAGGAAGCGTGACGCAAAGACGAAATTTTGAAATTGAAATGGAAGAAGAATCTAGAGGGGTTAAAAAGATGAGGAAAATGTCGGAATTGGGAAACCCTTGAAAATGTTGTTCATCTAGATACATTTCATCGTCACAGGATCAATTCTCAGCCGTTGGATTCTCAGACCAACATACACTTAGCAGTAACAGAACATTGGGCCTAATTTAAATTCAGGACCAAAGGCCCAAAATAACAATATCCTCTTGGATTCTAGGGCATCACTGTGTGTCATATACTATAAATACTTCTCTGGAAAAAAGATCTGTCTCAAAGTCGATCAAATCGTTAGGCGTTTTATTGAATTTGGTTATGGTTTAGATTGAAAGTTTTGGGTTTTGTGATTGAGATTTTGGTTTTAAGAGGAACCTCGGGGTTATAAAAAATGGGGCCGGAGAGAGTACGGTGTCTCTGAGTCCTTGATTAACCGGCGAGGGATATCGATTTGGCCAAGATATATCGTTTCAGTCGTCATATTTTTTGGTTGACGCTCTGATTGTTGCTTGTCCACAATTTTTTTTCTCTTTGTTTTCGAAAATTTTCTCTGTGAATTAAAAAATTAAATGCGAATGAGGAATATCAAATATTATTTCTTCACTTTGATCCGAATGGATGATTAGTCATCCTTGAGGAAACTATTCAGATGACTGACGCATTAACCATTTTGCCCAGATCTTCTATTTTGATTCAATTAATTACTTGACAAAATATGGGTTTATTGATTGATTATAAGTATGTATTAATGTATCCAAAGCTGGAGACTTGGAAACTTGATGTCCCAAATGAAAATATTGAAAGGTCCCAAGTAAAAAAAAATATTGAAAGGATGATGATATTAATCGACATACTCATAATCTTGATAAAACGAAATTATCTGTTCTTCACAACTTAAAACAAAAAAAACGAACAAGTCCACTGAGTAGTTTGAACTTTGCAGTCTTATCATTATAGACAATTGCAGATCTAATGGACCTGTTAAGCTGATCATATTAAAAACAATCATACAGATCAAATGGACCTGTTGTGCTGATCATGATTAAAAACAATCATACACAAGTGACAAGTCAGTTATTAAAAGTGCCAATAATGTACCCTACCTATTATCAAGGGTAAAAAACTAAAGATTATATACTGTGATACCATTTATTTATCTCAGGCTTAGGTAAATGTGTCTAGCAAATCCTGTAGAGCAAATGCAACTTCAGGCCTTACTTGTTTGCAACAAAATGACCAGTTTAAACCAAGATAGTTCACATCTGTTTTAGAGAAATCGAAGGATATAGATTCGATTTCCAGATATTTATTTTGGGTTTGATGTGATTTATTCTTCTTGTTATGCTCCTTCAAGGCCCAGTTTGTTTTTCAGCCCAATAACGAAAAGAAGGATGGAACCGAACTGAAGACAAACCAGATCAATGAAGTAACCAAACCTGTAAAGTAAATAAAACCAGAACCATATCCGCAAACGAGATGGAATACAAAAGATTCGGAACATTAGTGTTGTGGTGTTGTCATATATACTTAATTACTCGATTTCATATACTTATAAGTTGCACTGTTTTGTATTTAGTTTGGTTGATGAAATGAAAATTAAACAACTCTGAATGTATTTACAATACACTCCCAAGTGTGAAGTTGTTAACTTTGGGCTGCTAAATAGTGAGAAGCACATAGAACGAGTCAAAGACGTTGTTGGGTTGACTATTTAATACAAAAATTCTCTATCACGCCTCACAGTCGCGAGGAGTGATATGGATGACATATCTTTTTCTCTGACATTAATTTTATTTTTACAAGAAACAAAAGTTGAAGAAAAACCATCAATCAATAAATGACTGATGACAACTTTTCCTGACATTTAATATTCATAAAGAAGAGTAAAAGTTTTAAACACATCAATTTGGAATAGTTTCGATTACAAAATTTATTTTGACATATAATATGAATCTGTAACAGTTATATACATCAATAGTGCATTTAATCGCTGTTACTATAGTAGCGACTGTTTTCAAGGTCCAAACTAGTCCTCCACATTTGGATAACTGGGTCTCTTCGCTTCGGATTTTTTTGTTAGCCTGATATTTGTTGTTTTTTTGTTTCAGATATAAGTTTTATAATTACGAATTGTACTCAAAATGACTAAAAAATCGTAATGTAGTAAAAACTTGTGTAAAAAACACGAGTTAGATGATATATATGCATAGATGATATAGTAGTATATATACAGATGTGTTCGGGTTATTTATGGTTTTATTTCGATTTTCAGGTAGATCTTGTATCGAACTGAAAATTATAAAGAGCAAAATATTATTATGGTATTTGATCAATGTTATACATGAACTGAACCTGAAATTTTTGTTAAGTACCAGTTTTGGTTCACATTTCTGATTTTTTTGTGCCGAGACCTAGTCCAAACTTTAATTTTTTTTTTTTTTTTTTCATCTAAACTGATGTATTAAACAAGAATGGATACATGGTTACATACATAATTGGCTGTCAAACTTTAAACCCCAAAGTCTAAAAGAGAAAAACTAAACGAGAGAAATTAGAATGATTGAATGAAAGGCTAAACAAACTCTATCCTAAACAAGCTTACAAACTCTATCCAAACTTCAATTTTCTATTTCTGTTATTAATTTGTTCGATACAATTATTCAAATTTATATTCTTATAAATATAACAAGTCATAACAACAAAATACAAAAAAAAAAAAGAAGAGAGACTTTGGTATGGTTTGGGCTGAAACAAAAATACTTATCTTGGCGTGGAGAAATGTGAGAGGAAAAGTGTTTTGCACCGAGACCAGAGCCATTCTGTCTATTTATCTGTGAAACCCAATGTTCGAATATCCGCTTTTCTAGGATTTAGTTCCCTTCTTTTGTCTCATAAATAATACTAGTATTGAATTGTAGTTTTGTACTAATAGTTTAGGGATATTTTTGAAAAATGCCATAATTATGAAAATTTATTTTTGAAAATGCCATTATTTAGGAGAAAAATCAATTTTGTAGCCTAAATTAAACCCTAAACCCTAACAAAAAATTCTAAACCCTAATAATAAATACTAAACCCTAATGGTGAACCCTAAACCCTAATAGGAAACCCTAAACCCTAGTGAAAAAACCATAAACCTTAAAATATGAAAAAGTCAATTATAAACCCTTAACCCTCAACCCTAAACCCTAATACTAAACCCTAAACCCTAATAATAAATACTAAACCCTAATGGTGAACCCTAAACCCTAATAGAAACCCTAAACCCTAGTGAAAAGTGGAATTAACCTTATAGAAAAATGGCATTTTGTACAAAATTAAAAATTTAATGGCATTTTGAAAAATAAATTTTGTAATAGTGGCATATTTCATAATTAACCCAATAGTTTATTTTATATTTGTCACAAACCATAACCCGATAGACAAGAATGAATGATCAGATTCACTTTTTATTACTTTAAGCTTTTTGCATTGGATTTTTGTTTCTGGATTTTTCTTCTTCCAGATCATATTTATAGATAAATGTAATTATCACATGTGTAAATATATGTTAATCTCTTCATTACTTAATAATCGGATATTTTGAAAAAATATTCTGTTTGTGTTTCTTTATTTCCTCTGCAAAAAATTATTCGATATTTTTATTGTTTTCTTTTTAAAAATTCGGTTTGTCTACTACAACAAAACTCTTAGTTAACGTCATTTATTTTTAAACTTAGCATCATTTTTTAAGTGATACTAGAATTAAAAATGACACTAAATCATCTGACACTAAAAAATAAATGACGTTAACTAAGAGTTTTGTTGTAGTGATGTTTTTAGTGTCATTTATTTTTAAACTTAGCATCATTTTTTAAGTGATACTAGAATTAAAAATGACACTAAATCATCTGATACTACAAAATAAATGACGTTAACTAAGAGTTTTGTTGTAGTGATATGATAGTATCCTGACAACAATACCACCGACCGTTTTAGAGTCTCGCATGGTTCCAATTGTTTTTGAGAAAGAAACAAAAAAAAACAGGATTGATTCTTAACCAAAGTTTATATCACTCTCCCAAACGTATAAAAAATATTCTTAAAGTCTTTAATATCTACAATACAGTGAGAAATTACATTTTTAAATGATGGATGAACTCTATCTATAACTTTGATATAAATGGTGAGACATTTATCCACTTGAATAATTCACAAGTCTTTGGTTGATTTATTTTACTAGCTTGCCATTGCATTCGACAAAAACAAACGAGAATACCTAAATTGTACGTAGAAGTTGATAAGGTAAAGGGGGTCCATTTTTATCCTCCCAAGTTGCAAGAAAAGCCCAAAAAAAAAAAAAAAAAAAGAAGATATGCCAAATTAGAACCAAGATTACCTAAACAAATTGACATTTAACTGATAATCATAATAGATAACATAATTAAAAACCTAGATAAATTTAATAACAACCAACTGACAAAATATATAGTTCTACTGGTTATATAGGAAGCTGACTAAGTCATGCGTCGACACGTCGTTCCCGAATTCGAGTAACATTACTTTACGAGTTAAAAAATTCTCCTATGGTCCATAACTTAAAAAAGTAGTCAAACAAGTATATTTTTGTTTACAATTACACAAACCATACACGTCAAATATTAGTAGTAGGAAGAATATGAAGATGTTTTAAAGTCTAACTCAACTACAAAAGTCATAAAATTCATTATTATACATATTGTACAACTATCAACTTAGGAGTCGAAGTTAAGAGTTAAGTTAGACTTTGAACACTTTGATGAAAAGGATGAGAATTGAGTGACCCGTAAAGGGCAAAAGTGTACAGACAAATAATGTGACAACAACAATTCATGGGAAGCATAAAAATGGCTGTGGTGGTGGGCAACACAAAAGATCAAAAATAATCTTTGGACCATTATTATTACTTAATATTTAATTTACATTATAAAATCTAAAAGCCACTCTCAATCAAACAATCCTAGTGAAAGAGCTCATTAACTACTACATATGTCTATAGCTAGTATCTATGAAGTAACAACTCTATATTTTTTTTGTATTTTAATCTTGGCGGTAAGAAAATAATAAGTTAATGCAAATTTTGAGGTATTTTTATAATCATTTCACTTTGTGGTCACACCTTGGTTTACATTTAAATACATGCAATTACACTAACTTTTTCACATAATCAAAGATATATAATACAGGACATTTTTCTGTCGCATTATAACATTAATGCATGCCTACACATTAAAACTTTCGGTAATTCAAAAACCTTTCATACAAAGATCCAAGTGAATAAACATAACAAAAAAACCATTAATTTTTATATTTAAATTGTTCTAATTATCCCCAAACACCAAAAACTTTCTCACCGATGAAACTCACGAATCTCCTTACACTACCGCTTCCCTTCTCCTCCACCACTTGCTCCACCTCTTCACCACCGTCTCCACCGCCAAACACCTCCTCCGTCGACTCCAACCCGCTTTCACAACAACCACTAACATTATTAACCAACGGACACGAACTCGGGACTGACTCACTGAGTTGACTCGGAATCTTGAATTCATCATTATCTAAACAAGAACTAGCAAGAACCGAAGATTTCGAAGAACGTTGCTTTCTCCGATCTTTCTTCTTAGTCTTCTTCTTCTCTAAGCTATCTTCAAAAGCGTCGATGATCTCGTGAATAAGCTGACGACTCGGTGACGAGTCCCATCTGACCCAGTAACTCGTGTAGCAGCTAAAACAGTCACAGTGAAACAGAGGAGAGTGGTTGTCGAAATGGGTTTTCTTGTGTTGAGGTTTGGTCTTCTTCAGACGAGAGCTAGGGTTCCGGTCGCCGGAGTAAGAGGCGGTTGAGATGAGGTAAGCAAGAACTTCACGGTCTTCCGGCGAAAGAACCGCCGCGAGTGAGAAGATAGCGACGGGGAGGAGAGGAAGAAGAGGGTCGTCGGATTTAATCTGTGGTGAGGGGTGCACGGTTCCTTTCTTGTAGAGTTTCTTCATTGCTTCGTTATCTAATGGTAAAGAGAGAGAGAGACTTGTGGAAGAAGATGTTTTTTGGGACTTTAAATACCCAAAGGTTCATTAGGTTTTTATTTATTTTTTATTTATTATTGTTTTGTGGTTAACTGTGGTAAAGTGAAATTAGCCTACATTCAATCACTCTGCAGCAATATCAAAGTCACTATATGCAGTGAAGCATAAAAATTTAAAATAGTAGTAGTTGGTTTTAGTAATTAATGCCTTCAATATGATCATGATTTTAGTGTTTATGTTTATGATAAAACCGCATTTATTTATTTTATTTTTTATAAACCACATCTAATTTATAGTATATTTTTTACTATTTTAACCGCATCGTAAATCGCATGTCAATAATTTAGAGCCTAGAGCCTAAATTTTCTAAAGTTAAATTAGCCTGAATTTCACTCTATATCAAAGTCACCTTACGNCCTTTAAAAAAAAAAAAAAAAAAAAAAAAAAATCAAAGTCACCAAATGATCTATGGAGTGATGTAAATGTATAAAAAGATTGGGCTTGTATGGAGTAACATTTTACAAAACATTTATTTAGTCCTTATGATTTGTTTTTTATGTTTTGGGTCCACTTCCTTATGATTTGTATATGTTTATTTTTGTTTACTAAGTTTTCAAAGAACTTAGTCCATTTGGTCGGTATGTTCTTCAATCATATTCTTGAAAATCTTGCCACTACCTACATGTATACTTTTGTTAGTCTCAAATCTCAATGCCAGAGTTGTTGCAGCTTATATTACTACTTATATTTCTGTCAAAGCTTTCAATTTTTTCTCATTGTCATCCACTAATGTCGTTGGTAGTTTTTTACTGCTTTAGTTGGCATCATTAGAGTGAAAAGAGATGTAATTGGTCTTCAACAATTTGGTTCAAAATTATCTAAATGCTTAATATTTGATTGATTGGCTGATGAAATAATGTTTGATAGTTGTTAGTTGTTACAGTAAAGTAGTACGTATCATTTGCATAGTACCCAATGTTTGATTAGCATTCGCATAGATGTAGACTTTTCATTTTTTTTTTTTTTTTTTTTTTACTTGAATGTTATGTGTTTGAGTTTATTTTAGTCATTATTGTTAGTAACCAAATGTGAAATATTCAAAACCTTAAGTTGGGATGAGTAAAAAGACATATCTACTGTTACTCAAAAATAATTCTAGATACCAATTTATAGTAAATTCAAAATGTTTACAGTTTTTGTATAATTAAAAAACAAAAACCAAGTCTCATGGTTTTATGAGAGATGATTTTTACAAGAGATCATACTAATTCTTCAGTATGCATCCAAAATCTGTTAAATCATCTTTAAACTTATTATAATTCAAATAACTCTTTGAAGATGAAAATTCTATGTATTTTTAACCCTCATAATTTGATTAAATGTTTTTGATCAGGAGACGTATGTATATGTTTTGGTCTACAACTCCTGCATTGATCCTAAAATAAAAAGTCTGAAGTAGTCTTTTATGATGGAAGTTCGTAGAATTTGAAAAAGTTCATAGAGTTGGCCCAGTAGTATAAAGGGCTCAAACTGAGAAGGCCCCATCAGAAATATTCCACTAAACAAAACAATATAGTCCAATTAACAACTTCATAGATAGTTGTTTGCAAACCCCCAAAACTTATCTATATTATACAAAATAATCCAAAAATTCTTAATTATCAACTCATACAACTCTCTACTTTCTTGTATGACTATTGCACCCCCACCACACTGCCACTTAAAGCCACCGTAAGCCGGCCAACCTTTAGACCACTCCTCTTCCTCTCCTCCTTAAAACCACAATACGCCGCGGTTTCAACCATTTCCTCAAACCCGATACGCGGTCCACAGCCACAGCTTTTAACCCTAGTCACCACTTCATTAGAGGTTCTTTTGTAATGACCAAACCACTTAGCTTGCATATAGCCATTCCTCCTCCATGGAGGCACGTGAATGTCAGCTCGCTTCATCGACCGTCTGATCTCGAAACACATGATCCTCACTAGCTTTTTTAGCTCATCAGGTGTTCCCACAAAGATACTCGGCAGTTGAGCTAAGAGGGAGAGGTATCTTGTTGTTGGCCTGGCAATCTCGAATTCTCCGACTAGATTAGTCTCGACGATGAAACGGTTTTTATCTTCTGCCTTGACGTCGACGTACTCGTACTTCCCGGCTGTGTTCTTACCAAATTTTTCCCACCGGGACTTGCATAGACCTATACACATAGATTCATACTTCCATTAGAAATCACACTAAATAGATATGGTATTATAGATACATTCAAAAAAAAATTCCTACTAAGATGTTAGAAGATCACGATCGATATCAATTCTAGTATTCTTTTTTCTTTGTTAAGTTGATCCAACGTAGTTTAACTCTACTTACCACTTAGTTAGAAGCTAGACTAGTATACACATGGATGCATTTCTTCTCAATATAACCAAATGGCCAAAGAATCTCAAAGTTCAAAATTATTAATTCTCACCAAAAGATTTTTCCAATCAATCTCTCAGAAGATCAATCTTATCACTTATCCAAACGCTTGAAATTAGATCTCTAAGCCAAAAATTACTTTGTGGATCAACAATTAACATAAAATTAAAGCAAATGACTAAAACTCGGCGATTAAACCAACAAAAGAGCTTAATGAAAGGTTTATAAAACAAAATTAGCTCTCAAAAAGGATTTCAGCTACATGATTTATATTATCAAACAAACTAAACTTATCCATCAAACTCATAATACTTAAAATTCATATAAACATAAAGTAACAAAGATCATATATATATAGTTAGTACCTGCATCAAAACCTTTGTTACGTAGATAAGCCATCAAGTGACGTTTGTCTCCGACGAACTCACTAGCATTCACCGTCACATCCAATATCCTCCGCCTCTCTTCACCGCCTTTATCATCAAGAATCTCCCTTAGCCTCCCCTTCACATATTCGTAATCATCTTCTTCTTCATCATCATCCGATTTATCACCATCTTGTTCTTCCTCAGGAACCCCAACGTATAAATCTTCAACTTCTCTATCAATGAAAGATTCAACCATACCCCAAAGATCCATCGTCTCCTCCGGAGAGTGATCGCTTCCGCTGCTGCTTTCGCACGGCGGACGTGCACGTGCCGCCACCATGTCGAAAGCCGCAGCTGTTCGGTTGAATCTCCCCGGAATCTCTAACATTTGTCTGAATTTTCTTATGTTTGGGGTAAGAACAGATGTGTGTAATAATATATATAGATTTTTTAGAAGATGTTTTCATTGTGTTGACAGAGACTATGACTTTTTAACGGAGTAAACGACAAAATATGGTAAAAAATAAATATGACAACAAGGTGGTGAAATGATGTGGACAAAAGGGTTAACGGCGTTGTGTGTAACGGAGAAAAACTGTAAATTTATTACAATTTTGGGATTTGCTGACTGATTAATTTTTAGATTCTCAATTGTTACTACCTTTCCGTCCACATACATTGGATTTACAACCAAAATAACTTTTGAATTTTTTTTACATTAATGTTAGTTAATAAATAGTTCAGTGAATTGTCGCTAGTTTGGGAAATAGGAGAGATTAACTCTTAGTTAATAAAATTGCATTTCCAAGATTTTTTTGTTTTTTTTTAATAATTCTTATCTTTTTCACTAAAGTAATTTAAGTTTTTAAGATTCAAATCTAAAAATTTACATTTTTTATTTACTACTCCCTCCGTTCCACGAAGATTATTTTCCGAGGGATTTCACACAGATTAAGGAAACAATTAATATTACACAGTTTTTCGGTATTTCACATTTTTCAATAAATCTAAACCAATAGTGTTGCTTAAAACGCAATTATTACGTCTTGGAATTACCAATTATGCATTGGAACGTGAGAAAATCTATCTTTATGGAACGTAATTTTTTCCTAGAAAAATCATCTTTGTGGAACGGAGGGAGTACTAGAAGAGAGCATTAACTAACGGAAGGCTAAGATTTTACCACTAACGTCCGTGAGAAAGTTTTATCCACAGTATTGCTGACGTGGAGTAGTAAAAGATGGCTCACGGGTTTATACGTAGCGCGTGGAGACACGCACCAGAAACAAGTTATATGTGGATGCCACGTGGCGAGTCGTGGTTAGAGTTTTTTGACATGCACTTGTTTCACTTCGGTAGATTTGTTCAGATGCGGAGACCAGAGATAGAGAGTAATCTCAAACACGTCTAGGTTCAATGAGTTTTGAAAAGTGGACTACATTCAATGTATATCTAAAGGTTTTTTATGTTCATTTTTTGTCTCCCATATTTTGAAGCTGCTCATGCAATTTGTAGTTGAATTGAATATAATAAATTGCCTTGATGAGAATATTGACTTATCCATAACACGTGATGGCTTCTAAAAATTCACCAAAAAACTTAAGCACCACGTTTCGAACGAAATTGAAAGAAAATGTTTTAATGGGCTTCTTATGGGTAAGTACGATTTGGGCTGGTATTGAAAGCTCAAAATGGGCCCGAAACCTGCAAAAGCGCGAAAAATGAAATCACGGTGAGGTATTCTTCCCCGGAGCTCAAACGACGACGGATTGGTCTCCGGGAATGGATAGTTCACCGTAATTTCTTCTTCTTCCTCTCATCTAAGCTATGGCGCTGCAGACAAGTTCTTTTATCTTCGTTATCCACTAAACCCTCGGTACGCGTCGTTATCGGCGATTTCTTCATTTTGCAGGATCTTCCATTATTGCTCCGATCGTATCAATTCTGATGGCGTTATTAAGGTATGAACATTTTCCCTTTTGATTCGAACCTCCATGGCGAATATTGAGTATGTTTCGTGCATAATATGCTTTGAACAGTGTGAAATTAGTGATTAGTTTTTAAATTACAGTAGTGCAGATTCTGAGTTTTGATTACAGTGATTCATTTGATTGTATTTTATCCACTTTGATAGGATATTTGTTCTGAGGTTGTATTCATTCCTGATCCTAGATTTGCTATTAACTTTAACTTAGATTTCGAGTTTGAGATTGATAAGAACTAGCTGGATTTAGGCTCTAGGCCTCATACGATAGCTTGTGATCTTTGACGTTAGAGCTATAGAGATTAAGGGAAAATGAGAATATCTATGGATATTGTAGTTTTCTTGTGTAATTCCACTCTTTAAATTATTATCATCTAGTGAGTACTTGAATCATTGAATCATTTCTTCAGAGTTTTTTTTGTAGCTATCTGCGTTCATGAATCGATATAGAAATTTGCTTGCTCTGTTGTAGGGTACTATGCGTCGCCTTAGATCAATCTCCAGAGCAGGCAAAATTCTTGAACATGAGCTTTGCTTAATTAAACCACCTGTCACATTGCTTAAAGAGGTATCTAGTCATGAAAGTTCTAATCTTAATGTGACACCTTATTAATTTCGATACTACATATGTTTGCATTTCCTTAAACTTTGTTTGATCATCAGACGAATGACTACTTATTCTGTGACTTTATCTTCCTGGTTTGATGTTTTGTTAAAGCCAGCTGCAGAACTCTTACCAACATCTTGTACCAGGAGAGAGTCACTTATTTTGGGATGTCTCTGTAAGATTTCTTTTCATATATTAGAAGATATACACCGTTAGTATATATCATAATAATAACATAAAGAATGATAATCTTGAGATCATTCTGCAAACCAAAATAAAAAATAGCAATCTTGAGATTTGAGTGCATTCTTGTTGCTCACCTTTGGAAGACTTACCAGCTGATGAACAACTCTTAGTCATAGGATTAGATTCGTTGGAAGATCTAGAGAGTGTTGATAGATATACACGTTTTTGTGACAGACATGCGTCCAAGTTTTGTTCCCATTGGGTCGTGCGTGCAGCTTTGTTTTTCTTTGACTGCTTCTATTCCATAGATCGTGCACTAATGTCATTTTGAGCTATCAACATATTTGACATATTCTATATGATTAAACGTTGACGGCTGGTTATTTTATTCTTCAAACCCAGAGAATCTCTAGGAACGTGCATCCAAGTATGAGAAAAGCAGTGACGATGGTTTCATCTCTGCGCAAGGGTCAGCTCTCTTTGCCTCCTCTACGTTTTCCCCAACGTGTAAACATGTCACAAATTGACAAATTCAGTAAAAAAAAAAAAAAAAAATGGAAAAATTAAAGAGAGAGAAGAGATACGACTTTGGAGTTTCTAAACTGTTTTATAAAGATGTTGCACATAGAGATAATTGGATTTCACAATAAGTAAAAGTGGGTTTCTTGACCCATACAAAATGTTGTTCCCTCCTCTTCGTCTCTTTTTCTTGCTGTTCCTGTTACTATCTTCCGTTTGTTTCTTACAGATCAACGCAGACGATGACGATGAAAGCTCCTTGGGGAGTCATATCAAAGTAGACCCGAAACTCAAGTTCGAGAATCCGAAGCTACGTGATGCCTACATTGCTCTCCAATCATGGAAACAAGCAATCTTCTCTGATCCTTTCAACTTCACAGCCAATTGGAAAGGCTCAGATGTTTGCTCCTACAATGGAATCTATTGTGCTCCTTCTCCTAACTCATACCAGAAAACCAGGGTCGTCGCAGGCATTGACCTCAACCACGCCGACATGGCTGGTTTCTTGCCTGCCGAGCTTGGTCTTCTTTGTGATCTTGCTCTCTTCCACCTTAATTCAAACCGTTTCTGTGGGGAAGTCCCTCTCACGTTTGATCGCATGAAGCTTCTCCACGAGCTTGATCTTAGCAACAACCGATTCGTCGGTAAGTTCCCTAAGGTCGTTCTCTCGTTGCCTTCCCTTAAGTTCTTGGATCTCCGCTACAATGAGTTTGAAGGCAAGATCCCGGCGAAGCTGTTCGACAGAGAGCTCGATGCTATTTTCTTGAATCATAACAGGTTTAAGTTTGGGATTCCATCAAACATGGGGAATTCCCCGGTTTCTGCTTTGGTTCTTGCAGACAACGATCTTGGAGGATGCATCCCAGGAAGTATTGGTCAAATGGGGAAGACACTCAACGAGCTTATCCTCTCTAACGATAACTTAACGGGTTGTTTGCCTCCTCAGATCGGAAACCTCAAGAAAGTGACAGTCTTCGACATCAGTTCAAACCATCTACAAGGTCTGTTACCGTCTAGCATCGGCAACATGAAGAGCTTAGAAGAGCTTCACGTGGCTAACAATGGTTTCGCTGGAGTCATTCCTCCAAGTATCTGCCAGCTTCCTAACCTTGAGAACTTTACTTACGCTTCCAACTTCTTCACCGGTCGTGCTCCTATCTGCGCAGCTTCTTCGTTCGCTGATGCCATGGTAAATGGCTCCATGAACTGTATCACTGGTTTGGCTCATCAAAGATCGCCTAAAGAGTGTTTATCTCTGCTCGCTCGTCCGGTTGATTGCAGTAAGTTTGGATGTAATAACATCTTCTCTCCACCACCACCGACGTTCAAGATGGCACCTGCTGTCCGGAAACTTCCTCCACCGGTTTACGTTTACAGTTCTCCTCCACCACCGTCGTCAAAAATGTCGCCTACTGTCAGGGCATACTCTCCACCACCACCACCGTCATCCAAGATGTCGCCTACAGTTCGGGCGTACCCTCCACCACCACCTCCCTCTTCCAAGATGTCACCTACCGTTCGAGCTTACCCTCCACCACCACCACCATCACCATCTCCTCCACCGCCTTACGTATACTCATCTCCTCCTCCACCTTACGTATACTCATCTCCACCTCCTCCACCTTACGTATACTCATCTCCCCCACCACCTCCTCCAAGTCCACCACCACCGTGCCCTGAATCATCTCCTCCACCGCCTGTTGTATACTATGCACCTGTGACACAAAGCCCGCCACCACCATCACCAGTATACTATGCACCGGAAACACAAAGCTCTCCACCACCACCACCTGTATACTACCCACCCGTAACATACAGTCCACCACCACCATCACCAGTATACTATGCACCGGAAACACAAAGCTCTCCACCACCACCACCTGTATACTACCCACCCGTAACATACAGTCCGCCACCACCATCACCAGTATACTATGCACCGGAAACACAAAGCTCTCCACCACCACCACCTGTATACTACCCACCCGTAACATACAGTCCACCACCACCATCACCAGTATACTATGCACCGGAAACACAAAGCTCTCCACCACCACCACCTGTATACTACCCACCCGTAACATACAGTCCACCACCACCATCACCGGTTTACTATCCGTCCGAAACACCAAGTCCTCCACCACCAACACCGGTCTACTACACGTCGGAAACTCAAATTCCTCCACCACCATCTGAGTACTACTACACACCGGTGACAAACAGTCCACCACCACCATCACCGGTCTACTACCCGTCGGAAACATCAAGTCCTCCTCCACCAACACCAGTCTACTATCCCTCGGAAACTCAAAGTCCTCCACCACCAACAGAGTACTACTATTCACCAAGCCAGTCTCCGCCAACACCAAAGCCCTGTAACGATGCCCATCCTCCACCAGCATCACCAAGTTACGAACCAGCTCCTGAGTATTCATACACATCGTCTCCTCCACCTCCGTCTTACTACTAGTTTCAAACCATTTGAGAAAAATTTGCGTTAACGACTATACTCACAAATATATTCTTTTGGCTGCGAGACTTTAATTTGTGTGTTTTGTTGATTTACAAAAAGACATTCGAGTTATCTTTATTTCACATTTTTTTCTTTTGGATATTTTGATTTTTGCTTTTTGTCCCTAACACTGCAATCGCAGAATGGAGTATATAGTTTCAGTTAAATCTGTCAATTATCATGTTAATCTGTATTTCTTATTAAAATGTTCTGTATAAAATATTAATAAATTTTCACAAAAATCTTCTCGTCTCCAACTGTAATTTATGTAAAATGTAAAGATGACGTCAACAACTTTTCAGTCATCATCTAAAGAACGGAAGCTGAAAAAAAAATCTATACCTACCACTTACGAGTAACTGTCCTCTCGTTCTTTCTCTCTACTGGATTTTGTTGGTAAGCTTTAAAAACTTCGCCGGAGAATAATACGTCGTCGTTTTTATCGTCCATGGCGTCACTGAAGTCCTTCGTCGATGTAAGCTCAGACTCGCACTTCCCTATCCAGAATCTCCCTTATGGTGTCTTCAAGCCGGATTCGAATTCCACTCCACGTCCTGCCGTTGCTATCGGCG
Source organism: Odontarrhena argentea (assembly GCA_900406245.1). NCBI lineage: Eukaryota > Viridiplantae > Streptophyta > Magnoliopsida > Brassicales > Brassicaceae > Odontarrhena > Odontarrhena argentea. The sequence continues at coordinate 4,897 of OVAF01000422.1, read as the reverse complement.
ATTTCGTTCTGGACCTCTCCGCGATCTCCGAAGCTGGGCTTTTCGATGGTTCAATCCTTAAGAACTCCGATTGCTTTCTTCAGGTTCGTCTTTCGATTCCTATGTAGTGATCTTAGCTATGGCTTGAATCTGAAGTTCGCTAAATGGTTAGAATTGATGAAGAAATAAGTTGACGAGTAGTGTTGGATTGCTTCACCTACAATTATCCTCAATAAATCAAAATCCATTTAGCTAGAAAACTTCCAATTGATTGTTGCTTCACTAAGTATCTGGTACAGACTACAGTTTGGAGTTTTTGTAAATTGATTCTCTTACTTGTGATCTAATGATATAGTTTATGCTTGTAAGATTCTGTTTATTTTCTCGTGTATACGTCTTGCTGTTAATGTATACTTTTTGTGTTCTGTTTACAGCCTAATCTGAATAAGTTCTTGGCCATGGGAAGACCTGCGTGGAAGGAAGCGCGTTCAACGCTTCAAAGACTCTTGTCTGGTATTTGATCCTTTCTATTAATTGGATTACGCAGAGTTTTGTTATTTGATTTTGAAGGTTTTGGTTTTGGTATGTTATGATGCAGCTGATGAACCTACCTTACGAGATAATGATGTTTTGAGGAAAAAGTCATTCCATGATATGGTTAGTAATTTGAAAAAATTGAGTTCCGAAAACAGGGGAGTGAGGTTGTTTGAAGAGCTGGTACTAATGTTCATCACTGTCTAATGCCAATCTGCAGGATAAAGTGGAAATGGTTGTTCCTATGGTGATTGGGGACTATACAGACTTCTTTGCATCTATGCATCACGCAAAGAATTGTGGGCTTATGTTTCGCGGACCTGAGAACGCGATAAACCCAAATTGGTGCGTTTATGTTATTTTTGCACAGATGGTTTCTTGGTTGAGTGTTTAAACTCGAAAGGCTGGATATGCAAACTGACATGACATTACCATGTTTTTCAGGTTTAGTCTTCCCATTGCATATCATGGACGGGCATCATCTATTGTCATCTCTGGGACTGACATTGTTAGACCAAGGTTGGGAGATTGTTTTTACAATCTGTTTTTTTTGTTACTACATTGAAAATGTTTGTTAAGAATTCACATGTCATATTTGTTCTCATGCATCATGCAAGGTTTACTTTGTTAGGGGTTTATAAGTAGTGTTACAATGAAACCAATATTGGCAGATAATAATTTTCATGTTAAAAAAATCCATAATGAATGCTTATGCCAGTTTTATTTTTCCTTGTTTTGCTTTCTCCCAGAGGTCAGGGTCATCCACAAGGAAACGCTACACCATATTTTGGACCTTCAAAGAAGCTTGATTTTGAGCTTGAAATGGTAATCATCCTAAGCCTATGTTATGATTTGATATAGTTGATGGTATTTGGTGTTAACTACACGTAACACCATTGATAGCCTCACATTTAACTTCATCCTCTCTTTTTTCTTCAGGCTGCTGTGGTTGGTCCAGGAAATGAGTTAGGAAAACCCATTGACGTGAACAATGCAGCTGATCATATATTCGGGCTCGTGCTGATGAATGACTGGAGTGGTACCCACTTTCTACAATATATTTTGCTTTTAGTCATCTCTACCCTGGTCAGGTTTGACCAAGTATATAAATGTTTTTGTTATTATAGCTAGGGATATTCAGGCTTGGGAGTATGTGCCTCTTGGGCCTTTCTTGGGGAAGAGTTTTGGTTAGTATTCAAGTCTGATATATTGACTTCGAAGCTTCAATTCCATTTCCACTAGTTGGAGTATTTTCAGAAAAAGAATTTCAGTGAATGTTGTTTTGTTGTATCCTAGGGACAACGGTATCCCCTTGGATTGTTACTTTGGATGCGCTTGAGCCTTTTGGTTGTCAAGCTCCCAAGCAGGTTGGTACCTAGACGTCACATTTTTTTTTGCCCCAGGCAATTATTGATTCTCTAATCAAACTTGACCTTGTTGCAGAATCCACCTCCATTGCCATATCTGGCTGAGGAAAAATCTGTAAATTACGACATCTCCTTGGAGGTAGCATTTCATATTATCCATAAAGATTACTAATTTCGTCATCAGCTACAACTTAAGGTGAATTGAATAAAAAATACTGATCCTGTTTTCTCTGCTTATAGGTTCAACTTAAACCATCTGGTAAAGATGATTCATGTGTAATAACAAAGAGCAACTTCCAAAACTTGTGAGTTCTTTTTATAAGTTCATTATAATCTTTTACCTATTTCTTCCACATAACTAGTCTGGTTCCAACTCTTCTAATCTTATTGTGACAGATATTGGACCATAACGCAGCAACTAGCACACCACACCATCAATGGCTGCAACTTGAGGCCTGGTGATCTCCTTGGGACTGGAACCATAAGTGGACCTGTAAACTTTTTTCTTATCTGTTCTCTTGACTAATTTATCATGTGATGGTTCAAAAATAACGAGAATGTCCTTTGCTGCTTGATCGTAAACGCAGGAGCCAGATTCATATGGCTGTTTACTTGAGTTAACTTGGAATGGACAGAAACCTCTATCAATGAACGGAACAACTCAGACGTTTCTGCAAGACGGAGACGAAGTGACCTTAACAGGTGTATGCAAGGTAAGGGATCTTGTACCAGCTTATCAGCCCAGTTTCTTGTATGAAATATCGGTTTGACGTTTGCTAATCCAATTATGGTTATGATTAAACTGGTGTAGGGTCATGGTTACAATGTTGGGTTTGGAACCTGCACCGGGAAAATTGTACCTTCACTGCCTTGATTGAGCTCTGCGCGTAATGTTATTGTTTGATTACATTATAACAAATTTAACTGATTAGTTAATCTTTCACTTAGTGACTAATATTCTCTAATTGCAGGGAAAAAAAAGATCCCCATGATCATATGGTGAATCACTTAGGGGAAATGAATATGATTAAGTAGATAACTCTGATCCATTTAAATAAATAATCTCATCCTACTCGATATTGCTGTAATATCATGTTACTATTGAGTCTCTTTTATAAAGAAGACAACGGAATTTTAAAAACACTTTCTGTAGAAAAAGCCACTATCATCAAGTGTGGATGTCTCCTTTAGTAACGGGTCTTTACCAATTTACTTACGGCGGTATATATTAATTCTAACATTCACAAGTTACATATGAATCGAATCAATAACTCTACCACCGACACTAAAAATTGTCATCCATATCCAAACCATGAAGCGTTCAAGACGATCTACATCGTCGACGACTACAACCACAACCGTAATCCACACTTTCTACAATGACCATAATACCCCTCCATCAACCAAAGAAATCCCAATCGAAACTCCATCTCCGCCGACGAAATCCACCGTCCAAACTAACGCCGCAGCTGCAGCGAGGATCCAATCCGGCTACCGTTCTTCCAAAGTCCGAGCTCTATACAAAACAATCGCTTCCGTTAATCGTGAAGCCAATCGCGCACAGAGCTTAATCCAACGGCAAGAAACAGTAGACGCAATCAGAAGCGACGAGAAAGAACGGCTGAAGATGAACGAGACTCTAATGCGTCTACTTCTGAAACTCGACTCCGTTCCGGGACTCGATCCATCAATCAGAGAAGCTCGGAGAAAAGTGAGCCGCAAGATCGTAGGGATGCAGGAAGTACTCGATTCGATATCGGAGAGTAAAGACGAGAACCAATGGTGGTCTAATTACGATCTCGGAGTCGTCGGTGGCGCGTGGCCATTGTATTGGGAAGAAGCGGTGGAGGAAGAGATGTGTAGAGAGAAAGGCGGTGAGGAAATGGAGAAGTTCTGTGCTCAGTATTTGGGTTTCAGATGTTTCCAGCGATTTCTCAGAGAATGACGTGGCCGTTATTATCCGGTGTGTCTCGGCGTACGATGGTTTTTTTTTTTTTTTATCGTTTTGTACTCTGTCTATGTTCCGTTAAGTTGTCGGTGTCCGTTTGTAAGTATGTAACATACACGCCGCTTTTTACTCATGAAAACGTCACGTAGTTTTCTGCGGCCATGTTGATTATTTTTTTAAAAAAATTATAGGTAATTTTTTAAAAAAATTATAGGTAATTTTTTAAAAAAATTATAGGTAATTTATTAAATTTATAACTACTCTATCCCATTTTAGTTAACGTGTTAGATATTTTCTCACATATTAAAAAACTATTTTTTCTCAAAAATAATTTATACTTTATTATCAATTACAAAACAATTCATTTATATAATCAAATATTAATTTAGGATATAAAATATTTTAAAATGACAAAAATTAAGATAAGTAATTATGTATTAAAACTGAAAAAATTATCTGACATGAAACAAATTCTTTTATCTAAAACATCATATAAAGGAGATATAAAGGGAATTACTAAGGTTTAAGTTTATGAATATTTTTAAGTTTTTATATATTCATTTTTTTCTAGTGTTTTACTAAACATAAATGATATCCTCGGTGTTAGACTGTGTGGAGCTATGCACAAATTAAGGGAGTTTAAGATGATTACATCCGTAGATGTAATTTCACTTGAATTTGATCCAAATGGATCTTATCTCCTTGTGGCTGCATCGAATTTCAAAGTATATGAGAAAGTGATTGGAATTCATCTAAGATAGTCTCAAATTCTTTAGGCACTGGTAGAGGGACTTCTCTCAAAGTTTGGTTTTATGAAAAATAGCAATTTACAAAATATTTGAGCGTCCCATTTCGCAAAAGACAAAAAAAAAACAATTCGTTTTCTCCTTTATCCCATGAGTATCATCAGATTTCTTTTGAATTTATTTTTGGATGTTTAGTATCACAGTGGACATCATCAAATACTCTTTATCTTTCTTTTAAAAAATTCGACTTATGTTATAGCAACATGTGAAGGAATGCTGTCCTGAAATCACACTGTGTATGACTCAGACATGGTTGTTCTGGA